>JAOEHY010018905.1:0-12139 GCA_025447955.1 Psilopsiagon aurifrons
ATGGAATACCTCTTTGGTCAGTTTGGGTCAGGTGTCCTGTCTCTGCTTCCTCCCGGCTTCCCGTCCTCCCTGGCAGAGCATGAGACTCAGAAAGTCCTCAGTCAGAGTAAACATTACTGAGCAGCAACTGAAAACATCGGTGTTATCAGCGCTGTTCCCAGGCTGAAAGTCAAAAATGCAGCACTGCACCACCTCCTAAGGAGAAAAAAATGACTGCTACTGCAGAACTCAGGACAATAGGTATTTCAGCGTTAGCCAAACAAAGTTGCCTATAAAGGAGTTAATAGAGGATGCATGGGTAAAACTGCCTTTTACTTACAGCGTTTGAAAGCTACTAGTCTTCATTTGCTTTAAGTGCTTAAAATCACATAGCCTTTGGGTTCGATAACTAAATGAATACAGTTATCTTTGGCAACTCAATTACGGATTCTTTGTTCTCACCATAAATCAATATTACCAAATCTCGGCATTTACCCTTTGTTTAAAAAGGTCACTTGCTAGAGATCAGCTGTGCCTGTTGGGAAGCCCTCTGGGTCTGCGGCCTCAGGTCACGCTGGGCTGGTGGTGGAAGAAGCTGAAGAGGGAAGAGGGGTACCTGCACATGCCCCACAGCAGACAGCCAGCTCTGAGTTATCCTGCTCAGCAGAACCAGCAGGCATTCACAAAGAACAAAGAGGTACTTCAGGATCACACAAGTCTGACAAGAACATGTGACTTCCAGTGCAATCATATGGATCCAAGTGACTGTATTTAAGTATTTGCTTAATTCATATGAACTGCACTAGGGTGGTTCCTTTATTTTCTCCATATCCTGCAGATGTCCTTTTCAGGTCTTGCAAGTAGAGTTCAATAAATATTAAGTAGAACAACTAAAGGAGGACATTCTGCATTTTCAAGCCCCATTTTCTGCTACCACAATAAACACCTCTTTGTCTTACTTATTAATGATTCAAGCCTGTAACCAAACTAGTTTTCGGCTCTTATTACTCCTACAGAGTATCAGCCTAACAGTAAAATATTTTCTGTAGTTCCCTACATTTCTTTCCTCATAGTCAGTTTATGCCCACTTGTTACTATATTTATATAAACATTTTTAATTGTTGTTTATGTCAGTAGCCAGACTAACTTTCAGTTGGGCTTTGGTCCTACTAATTTTCTCCCTGCAAAACCTCATAACCTCCTTGTAATCCTCCTGAGTTGCCTATCCCTTCTTCCAAAGGTCATGAACTCCTCTTTTTTTTTCCTGAGTTCCAGCCAAAGCTCTCTGTTGAGCCAGACTACTTCCCTGATGGCTCATCTTTCAGCACATGGGGACAGCCAGCTTCTCCGCCTTTAGGATTTCCTTCTTGAAGAATGTCCAGCCTTCCTCGACTCCTTTGCCCAGGATCCTAAACAGGCCAAAGTCTGCCCTTGGAAGTCCAAGGTAGCAGTTCTGCCGCCCCCACTCCTTACTTCTCTGAGAATAGACCATGTTTTTGTCAAAACAGGTTGGACCAGATGAGCCTTCCAACCTGGTATACTATGAATCAAAAGCTCTATCGTTTCATGACCAATGTGTCCTAGACAGCCTCCAACGGTCACATCACCTGCAAGTCCTTCCCTGTTTATAAACAGGTCCAGCACAACACCTTCTCTAGTTAGCTCACTCTCCAGCTGTGTCAGCCCTGGACTGTTTTGTCTCTGCTCTATTGCAGTTGTAGCAAACATCTGGTAACTTGAAGTCCCCCATGAGAATAAGGGCTAGCAATTGGGAAGCTTCTGCCAGCTGTTTATAGAATATTTTGTCTGCCTTTTCATCCTCGCTGGGTGGTCTATAACAGACTCCCGTGATATCTGCCTTGTTGGCCTTCCCTCTGATTCTTACCCATTAGACGCTTAACCCTATCATCACCATCATTAAGGTCCAGACAGTCAAAATACTCCCTATCATGCAGGGCTACCCCACCTCCTCTCTTTCCCTGACTATTCCTTCTGAAGAGTTTATAGCCATCACATTGCAGCACTCCAGTTCTTCTATTCATCCCAACATGTTTCTGTGATGTCAACCATATCACAGTTTTCCTGCTGTGCAATGATTTCCAGCTCCTTCTGTTTCTTGCCCATTCTGTTTTCGCTGGTGTAGATGCAATTCAGTTCAACTAAGGATCCCTCCACCTTCCTCTGGGAAGATGCCCTGATTCCCAAATGACCATTCTTAGGGGCTTCCATGATTTCTAACGTATCAATAACCCTTTCCTCTTTGTTGATCCATAGATCTCCATCCTCCACTTTCACTGAGACAGCAGATTGAAGGACCTCACTAGCACACTGTCTCTCAAACATTGCTGAGCCATCTTCAGGATTATCTCCTGCAAGCCTGTTTTTGCAGGAGATGGTTGAAGCCTTTCCTGCTTCAACCCCCTTTCAATGAGCCCTTTTCACCCCTTTTGAGACAGGTGTATTCCATCTGCTGCCAGCTGGTGTCCGGTATACTGACATATGATCTAAACCCCCAATTTCTGCTGGTGACACCAGGCTCAGAGCCAGGTATTGATCTGCTGACTCTTCCTATTTTTTCCTCATTATTCTCTGCAACTGGAATGATAGAGAACACTCCTTCTGCTCCTGATTCCTTAATCAATAAAGAATCTCATTACCATATATCTTGAACCAGCTCACCGATGAAAATGCTGTAGAAGACTAGTCCCAAAAAACATGATTTCTGAGTGGTAAATGAATAAGTTCTTACAGCTGCCTGTGGATTCTGGTATTCGTTTGGCATGACAAATGCATAGTGAAGTGCCTGGCCAATGAATACTAAAAAAATGATGATCTACATTTACATTATTTTTAATGATGATATCATATGAGTATCAGTGATGCCTAAAACATAAGCAGCCGTTCAGGAATCCTCTAAAATCACTAGGAAGGGTATTAATATTAATATTTTTATGGTTTTCATTCAACATCTGAAGGAACCCCATTGTAAAGGCAGAAACACTGAGGGAAACCAAGAAAGGTGTTTTACACAAGGCTGTAGAGCATCGGCAAAACATGGG
Organism: Psilopsiagon aurifrons; assembly: GCA_025447955.1. Taxonomy (NCBI): domain Eukaryota; kingdom Metazoa; phylum Chordata; class Aves; order Psittaciformes; family Psittacidae; genus Psilopsiagon; species Psilopsiagon aurifrons. The sequence goes on from JAOEHY010018905.1 coordinate 3,039, forward strand.
CAGCACTAGTGGCTTTGTCAGGTATGCTCCTCAGCCTGCCTAAGCTTTGTGACTGCAGATCATGCACCCCATATTTGAACACAGCAACAACAACAACAACAACAATAACAGTATAGATATTTATTTGACATGAAACCAGTTGTTTACTGGTGAAAAGGAGTTACATGATCCTTGGCCATGGCCAAGGAAATTACCTCCCCACTTGATCAAAGATTATTTATGAGCAAGCAGAAAGTCTGAAGGTTAAAGATGATTTATCGCTTGTTCACACAAGAATTCTTTCCTTGAAGGAACTTTGACTCTGTCCCCAGATAACCTTTCCTATGTTTCAGTTCTTAACCCCAGCTTCTGCACAATCACAGCAAACAGTATACCTCTTGGGGCATCTGAGAGAGGGATTTATTCCTGCTGCACAGCCCAGTTTCCCAAGAACTGGCTAAGCAGAAGGCTAATGTCTTTTTTGTCATTTGTCAGTCTCTGTAGTGTAAGAAAGGATACATTTTTCACATGTTTACATAATTATTTGCAAAGTAGTCTGCATGATCTGTGCATGTTTTGGCAGACTATTTCTACTAGCTATTACTATATAGTTTAACAATGTGAGGGAAAGATGTTCTTTGTGCCTGCTGTCAGTGAAATGGGACAATGTACAGGGCTATAATCAGTGAACCTGAAACTACGAGTATTCAAAGAAGTTGTCTAAAGACCCTCTATAGAACATATTCTCCTTATCCATCTGACCATTCACCCATCAGATAGTCAGGTATAAACCATTTTTGGTGAATATTTGTCAGGTTTAGCCATTTCACTGTTCTTTGCAAATTATCCAGAAAAGAATGACGATTTTTATGACTGGTGCACATTTGCTGTCTCTGAGTGAAGATTATCATACGGCTGAGTGCATGGTTTCTTTCTAGATCATAAATTCTGAATGCATTTAGAATTAATAACAGCATTAATTAACAGCATAGCTTCAGATGGTTGATAGTTTGAATGGCAAAACCAGAGAATAGGACTGGTCTGATTTACAGCAATACAGTTTTCCTTTTTCAGTTTCTCATATGAACTTATTTTCCTCTCAAGTTTTGTACAGGTGGCAACATACACCTATTTTCTAGTAGTTCTGATTTCTCAGATGAGAGTAAGTTTAGCAAATGAGAGTTTTCGTGCTTGCTATGGATAGAGTCATGAAATGTCAGTTCTTTGACAGGTGAAAGCACAGAGAAAGAGCAGGGAAATAATCTAATCTGCAGAAAAACTGGGATCCTAGGAGATATGGGAATTGGCTCACCTCACCAGTCAGAACGAAGAGTGGGCGGAGTTGCTTTTTCCATAGCATAAAAGAGAAGCAGGGGTTTTAAAGAAAAACGCATTTGAAACCCCCAGGAAGTGGAATCTAGATCTTGTAATGGAGATTTGAGAGAGGACATTAGGTGTGACGGAACACTGATCTGCCACTGCATTTTAATAGTCCAGGTCTCAGAAAGGTATGTCATGGTGTGTGGAAATCCTAATAGCTCTGCTCCAGCTTTGCTACTGGAGAAGACGGAGCCTTATGCGGGGCTGGGTGCACTGTGGCCCAGCTTTGAAGAGAGACATGTATTACCAACATTAGATGCCAAACTCTGTAAAACTGGGCCAGTGCTTTGGTTGTTAATTGTATGGGTTATTCCTCTCTAAGAAAGTATGTGAGAGAATGATGAGACAACTTTCTTCTCACTTCAAACACATTATTTTCTCTTTTTCCATTAAAACCCTCAATGTATCATACTATACACAATGTTCTGAATAACAAATGGAGAAAAGTATCTGGAATCCTTCTTAACTGAGGGAGAAATTAGATTTATTGGCTGCTTAACAGAACTAATGTAATTTTTTTTAACTATCCAGATTAGTATCATTCACATGTATGTGTACAGACAAGCAAAATGACCACTTATCTAATCAAACTTATTTCATTTATTATGTTCATGTAAGAGGTCCATAGAGCATAGCAGGCTGTTGGATGTTGAAGGATGTTTGATACTTTTTGAGGCAACAACTTCCTCTTCACTGCAACGGCCAGCTGCACTTATTTTTGCTTCTGTTTGCTATAGGCACCCCTGCACAGTCTCATCTTCATTTGGCCAAGTGCTCAGCCATTTCTTAATGCTTTTTTTTCTTGAAAATAAACTGCTCTCAGTCTTCACCCTGTGCATGTCAGGTTGTCTGGGATGTGTGAGTGCACATTCCAACAGCACCCACACAGCTGTGTGTTTGGATAGCAAATGCTCACCTCAGCAGCAGCTGAGACTCCTATTTAAATGCTGCAAAGTGTCCAGGAGCATGGCTTGTGTTTTGTTTGCTGAGCCGTATTTAAGAACACATTTTCTGAGACCTTGAGGAACAGCTGTAATTGGCAGCCCTTCCTGCAGAGCTCCTCTTCTACAGCAGGCTGTGGGTGCCCCAGCCTCCTGGTCTCGCAGGGTGTCCAGGGAGCCCAGTGGCAGTGAGACAGATGGGGGGGACAAAGGGCAGCGCTGCTTTTGATTTTCCATGCTCAGCACTACAGTCACATGCTTCCTGCAGGCGTAACAGCATTGTATTAAAAATGGAAAATTAAATGTTTCTTCTTTCTTCTAAATATAATATTTTATATGTTTTAAATTAGCTTTCTTCCTGGTTACAACTTTATAATGGGGAGGTGATACGTCAGCGTGCCAGAAGCTCTTGTCTTGTACTGAACTCTATAACTTATCCGAACCTAACAACACAGAGCGTGTGACGTCAGAAGCCCAGTGACTCATACACTGAGATACCATAGGTGTGTTCCTGTATCCTGGAGATCAGAAAAGCCGTACGCGAAAGACTTGGCTTATTTTTCCTACCTTGTTATGGAAACTACGTGCATAGTCCCTAATAGCATTAAACAACTGTAAACGAAGTATTTCTGGTTTTTATCATAAGATAAATTGTTGTTTAAAAAAGGCGTTGCCAAGCCCAGAAGAGCCTCTTAAAAGGGCAGGAGCTGCTGATTGTAGCTGTCTGGGGACAGATTTTGTAAGTAAAATATTTTAGTATTTTCACAGCAAATGAAAATTCTGTGCTGTGTTCTGGGGGAGAGCCCAACCAGTCTGAGGCATCTGACACATCTGAAGCTTGAGCGAGTGCAGTAGTTTGATATATAGCAATAAATGTAAAAAAAAGGCTACAAGCTGCATGTGTGCAGGGTGACACTCCAGCTCCTCCCCTTCTACAGCAATAAAACTGTAGCTAAAGAAGGGTATTTATAGGCTGATAAAAGGCAGTAGGTAGTTTTACTAAAGGCATTTTAAAAAGTATGTTTCCTTTAGTTCTCATTTATGCAAATAACTTACTACACATCCCATTCCAGTAAATATTTAGGATTATGACTTTCACCTGCTTGCCTCTTTGATCTCACTGATAACTTTTCTGTGCAGTTCTTCTTTTAGCTCCTCTTCCACAACATACAGAAATGGAGGCATTAAGGTATCTGTTAAAGCAGTCTGGAATAGTTCCACTTGAACAATATTTCAGGGAAAATTCAAAGGGGGAGAAAACTTAGAGGTTGAGTGTAGCGGCCAATTGGCTGCCCCTTAAAAGACTTGGTGGTTTAATGGAGAAAATACCTGCTTTGTTATCCAAAAACCAGGCTAAGAACCTTATAAAAGTGGGCCTACTCAAGAGATTACTGGAATTTTCTACTTCACATCAAAAAAGAGAGGAAAATATACCCCAAACACCTTTCTTATGCCATTTGAGTATTCCTGCTTTTATTCCCAGCTGGAACAGAGGAGGACAGTCATGCACAAGTGCAGAATAATGAAAGCATTACAGCAAGAGCGTGCTGAATCTCAGAAGTTAACTGAACTTCAGGAAAAGTTTCAGAAAGGGGGCAGAAATGGAATTCTGCTGTTACCTGAATTCCCGTGTCTGTTACATCTTGTGCTTTACAGTGCCTTTGAGCTGTGAACCACTGGAACCTGTGAAAGCAGGAGGTGCTCTGTTTATATTTGTATTTCCATAGCAATGAATTTCAAGGAGTTGTTAGTCCTCTTTTCCTCAAAAGATCTGCCAAACCTCTCCTCTTCATAGAGTGAGTCTGTAGAAGGAACTGGGTTGACTTTCCTGTGGGTAATTTAGCCTTGTTGCAACTTCATGCGTGGTTATATTAGTTGTAGGTATTATTAAAGTATTTCATTAATATTTTTAATTACTACAGATTAATGGGATTTTCTGCTGATGCTTTAAATGCTCAGTTGTCTCAACTGGTTATTGTTTCCTCATTTTTGTGATATACTTGAGTATAATTCAGAAGGTTCAGAAACTATTTTTAACACTGAGATTTCTGGATCCAAAACCCCTTTATAAGCCCTACTATGTACTTGTGAGACAGGACTGGGACTGGAAAATGAGAGCACAAGAGGGGCAAGGAAGGCATTTGCAAATCTCAGAAGCATGCTAATATGATAACTGTGTTGGAAGAGGCTTTACTGGGACCCATGTACACTTGCTGACCCCAAGAAGCAGATCTGAAGGACACAGAGGGGTAACAGTGTCCATAGATTTGTCCCCCCTGTCTCAGCAGCTCAATAGCACAGTTCTAAATAGCTAAAGAAAACCAGGAAAAAAAAAAAATCTATCAGCTCACTCCCACCCTTCAGCTGCAGGATGCATTACATAAGTATAGTGATCATATAAGGCAGCTTAGTGGTCTTCCAGAAAGAGAGGTCATACCAGGGTATTCATACATCATCCAGGCATTCAACTGGAACAGCCAACTGAGCCAGCCTTCTTCCTTGGCAGACTCAATGCAGAGTTACACTCACACTGTGTCCTACCCTGCTTTTCTTCATGGGCTGCTGCTGAGGTTTTCTAGGATCCCAAGTTAGGTATGTGCCTGTTCTGACACTACAACTCTCATACAGCAGTAACTGCTAGTTGTACGTGCTAATCTCAAAATTCCAGCATGATGAATAGCTGAGATTAATCTGGGATGTTAATGTAGGAGCACATTGGCTTTTGAGCTGGCTTAATTAGCTGAGAATCTCCTGATGTACTTCTTCTGTTTTGATATTGAAAGTAATTTGGGTTTGACTGAAAGCTAGTGAAAACAGTTGAAACCTTTTGGTACACTTCAGTGTGTGTGAATGTGGAGGAATGGTTAACCGATAAAGGGCATATCGACATAATGCTGCTGGCTGAGCAGCAGTTAAGCAAGCACCGGACTCAGGTATTCTGAAATTGTCGATTTAGCAGTACATGGATACTTGGGTCGGTATGAAATAGAAACAATGTAGTTAGCCGAAGATTGTGAGGGTAGGTGTAGGTGCAGAAGGTCTGAGTAAGTTTGATACAGAAAGCGGATGAGAAAGATGTGCAGGAAGGGGCTGATAATTGTAACCTCAAAGAGCAGCTACAACTTTTAGCAAGCAAGATGGGTAATATAAGTATAGTCTTTGTTTTAGTACAAGTATAGCCTTTGTATTGTAATCAATGATGTATCAATTAATATGCAGAGCTAGCCAATTAGGTACCGCTTAGTATGATACAGTTGCAAAATCTAACAGGTAAAGGGGGGTAACATAGTCTTTGTTTAACACAAGTGTAGTTTGTGTCACTAATAATGTATCAACTAATAACCACTTCATGTATCAATCAGTACCCGCATCATGTATCAATTATTACCTGCTTCATGTATCAGCTAATAGCCACATAGTGTATCAACCAATAGTCCCTTAATGTATCAATTAAGAGCCGCTTAATGCATCAATCAATATACATAGCCGCATAGCCAGCCAATCATGTATTAGTTAGCATCACCTAAGAAGAAACAATGTAATCATACAAGCATAACCAATAATGAGCTCAGATTTTGCAATATGCATTAGCTAATTAACAATCCTATAAATTGTAAGATGCTGCCTAATAACGTTCGAAGCTCGCTGATCACTCATATTGAGCGTGTCCAAGTTTCCCTCACCGCGACATGTGAAGGTCTATAAGCGAATGAAAAATGGGAATTTAAAATACTGCGTAATATTTAGCTGAGGGACCTTAAGTACCTGAAATCCAGAAGCTGAGGGTATTGAGTCAGTTAGTGATAATAAGCAACTCCTCCTTGTGCCTTGAATGATGGCGTTATACTCCATGATGGCAGGGAGAACACGAGAAATGAGAAAAGCAAAATTAGACCTGACGTGTGAAATGTCATGAGGGCAAGTATCACATACAATGAGTATGAGCAATAAAATAGTTCCACTGCCCAAAATTCCTCATTTCTGGAGCAAAAAGGATCACATTTAAAAAAAAACAAAACAAAACAAAACAAAAAAACCCAAAAAACCAAACAAACAAACAAAAAAAAAAAAAGCAAACATGAAATTTCTTCTGATTTAGAAATATCCATGAATGGTCTAATCCAGACAAAATGTTTAATCCTTTCTTTCCCTGCAATCCAAGTTTTAAATAGAAAACTATGAAAATTTATTCCTCTATGTCTGACACTAAATAATTCATCAAAAAGCTGTAACTGCTGTGTGAGAGGATCCTGTGCTTGTAAAACTAGACTGATGAGCTAACAATCTAACTGCTTGCAGGAGAGCATCATATTTTCAGCATTTTGCTGCATGTTTTGTGTGCTCACTGAGAACACAATTAATTCATTATCAGTATTTTTCTGCACAAAAAGGCTTTACAGAGATTATTGTTTTTTAAATTATGACTCAAAATTCCTCATGAGAATTGTGAGAGCATAGTAACAGAGAAAAAATATTAGCTAATCAGGATCATGGCCATTGCATTTAGATAAGCACATCTCATTTTTTAATAGAGTTGCTTTCTAAAGCCATTGCCTTGACTTTTTGTCCATGTCAATCAAGCTTTCACACAGAAATTATTTATAGAGGTGGGAGGGAATTCTAAATAATTTCAATGTGATTTTTTGAGTTAGAGACAGTCTTTTGGACTTTCTGCTTTGTGTCTTTATGCGTAAGCAGACTCTCTAGTACTATTATCTATGGAACAAAATTTCTGTGCAACAAAAGGAATATGGAAGAACCTTTATAGCCCTAATAGGAAATCAGGGCACTTTTGCGATATATGCAGTAAGCACTTGTAGCAAAACACATGCCCATCCCTGAAAAAAAATCAGCTACAAGTTGCAAACACTTCCCATAATCTGTAACTTTACAGCATATAGAGATAGTGACATTAAGAGATTCACTTGCTGACACTATGTTTACATGTAAAGTTATATAGATGTCTTAGGACTTGCAGACATAGAAGAGGACCTGGTGTCCGAATCACTGGATGTGCAGAGTTTTACTGCTTTTGTCCAACACGGATGCTTTTGTTTTCTGGAGAACCAAAAAGATGAACCAGTTTATTTCTATTAGAACTTTATCCCTGAATTTTCAAAACTCTAGCACTCATTCATACTGGGCTTCACTCTGGCCAATCACGAGCTCCACTCGTTAGTGAATTACCATCTTTTTATCAGCTTGGATTAGCATCAGAACAAATTGCATTCATCTTCCAAGGATTCTTAAGAGAAGTGACTGGCTGTGTGTCCAATATTGGTGGTAAAATAGGGTAGTTAGAAAGGTAAAAAACCACAGTCAGATGCCCATAAAGGCAATGAAAGTAATTTATCTAGAAAGTAGAAGTTCCTTCTTACTGCAGCAGTGACGCAGTAGTGCCTAAGTACTTTTTCTCAAATCAGACTTCTCTGTTTTCATTTTACAGTAGATACTATATACATATGCAATACTTATTGTGTATATATTCATGTATAGTATGTATTTCTTTTAATGCCTAAAATAATGTCTCTCATCTTGCTGTAGTGATTAAGAAACAGCAGGTTTTTTTGATCAGACTGCACCAAACGATTATGTTTATTTTGGTGAAAATAGTATCAGATGATTTCCTGAATGTGCCTAGTCCATACATAGTGGATTTTGAATCATTTTTTTTTTTTTAATTATTTATTTTGTTTGTAAGTAGTTTTCAGTAAATCAGATCCAAACCAAATTTACTCTTTCCCAAGAAATGATTTTCTGGGTAACGGTATATTTTGAATGTGGAGATTAGGCTTAATATCTGGTTTCAGAACCTGATATATTTTGCTATTAATGCAATTTAGCATTTTACAGTAATTTTTAAGCTGTTAAAAATTGAATTCTTGGAATCAAGCTAGGATATAATATCATAAACAACATCAAATGGACTTCCAGAAAACTTATGGATGAACTTCATGCTGTATAATAGCAGAAAAATTTGTATGTTTCAATTGGTCTTTGAACTGAAAGTCAAGCCAGCTTTTAATGCAGTCAAGTAGAGAAAGATAACACAGTTAAAAAAAAAAAAAAAAAAAAAAAAACCAAAAAAAAAAAATGATTTTTATCCTTAACAAAACTTTCTTCCCTGTTGCCCATACATGACAACCTATTTTCAGCTGTCAGGGAAGCAGTGAAGCATGTGCAGTGCAGTAGAATGCCTTGTTCTCATGCCTGATTCTCCATATATAGCTGCTGCACTGCTCTCCCCTGGCTCCCACTCTGAGGGCTTAAAATGCATTTTCTTGGCAGAATTGACTCTGCTGAGAGCTGTCCTCATAGTGAACACTCAGGCAGCTACTCCACTGCACCCACCTTCCCATCAGGACCCACAGAAGCTGAGCATTAACCAAACTCAGTGTCAGTGAAATGATTTGCAAAAATCATATGCAATGAATATTCAGCCATGCACTCCCCCCACCCTTCAACTTGGTATTGGTACTAAGTAAGTCTGATTTTCTTTTCTTCTCTTGTTATTTTTGGAAACAACTTCAGACTTGAAAGGCTGCCATGCACAGGAGATGTGTTTTGGCTCTTCTGCCAGTTGCATTCTGTGGATGATTAGATCAAACTGAGTGACTGCCAGATGACTAATCAGCTTGTTACAGAATAACAGGTCTCACTGGAGAATTAACAATGTCTTTATAGTCTCCCCTCAATGAAGTGTCTGGAATTTTCTTAGCTAACAGGATAGATCAGTTTAAGATTTTCCAGTGCTACTTGAATACGATTTATAAAAGCTTTTTAAACACATGCCCACCCCCC
>JAOEHY010018906.1:0-10742 GCA_025447955.1 Psilopsiagon aurifrons
GAAGAAATTCTTTACTGTAAGGGTGGTGAGGCACTGGAATGGGTTGCTCAGGGAAGCTGTGAATGCTCCATTGCTGGTGGTGTTCAAGGTCAGGTTGGACAGAGCCTTGGGTGATACGGATTACTGTGAGGTGCCCCTGCCTATGGCAGGGGGGTTGGAACTAGATGATCTTAAAGTCCTTTCCAACCCTAAGTATTCTATGATTCGATATTTGGTCCTGGAAGCTGGAGAGAGCATTAACACTGACTCATTCATTGTCAGACTGTGCCTATGGGTTTAGTTATGAGTTTTTTCTTAGTATCATTCTTCCTCTTTCACATTTTGCAACTGGTTGAACTGCCTGGAAACTGGCAAACATCTGCTTTCTTACCTTTTAAAAACCTTGTAATCACTAAAACACTTGGCTAGAAAGATCATATAAAGAGAAAAAAAAGAAACCCTAAACCAAACACTGCTATTTTTAAAGACCTCTCTAAAAAAACAAGCAGACAGAAGTTGTTTGCTAATAAGTATCAAAAAAGCACATGTGCTAGAAATGGGGGCAAGGTAATGGGGTGATTGGTGAACATATTTCTCAATAGAAACCCACTAAGAATATGTTCCATAGGATTCATAATTTTTAGATAAACTGAGAGGAGAAGCCAATGGCACATTCTAAGCCTGTTAAATGTCACCTCTTCTCCAGAAGATGGAGCATCATGCTAAACTATTAGAAACAAAAAAATAAGTGAACTTCAGAAAGTATAACAAACATTATCTCATTGATCTTTGTCTGTTCACTTCTGCTGGAGTGAATATGGCCTACGCGACAAACTAAATATCTTGAGGCACTGGATAAAAGAAGAGGGCCCCGCAAGCCTGTTGTCACCCCTTGTACTTCCAGCCAACCTGTGGCACAGCACTCTGACGAACTTCTTTTTTCTTCCTACATCTGTTCCAACAAATGCTGCCTAGATGCAGGGATATGATCCTTCCCAGAGGATAATGAAGCATCTCCAGCAAGAGCTCCAACTACTTGTTCTGTGGACAGACTCAAAACCTAACGGTCTCATCAGGCTTCAAAATTCATTTGCAGCTTAGCTTCTGATTCCCTTTCCTTTGAAAGGAATCTAATTACATATGCAAACACTGCTTTAAGAACTGTACCAACACAAACTAAATTGAAATAATCAGGGCATCCCCTTCAAAACTGCGCTACTGCTCTGAATTTAATTGCTAATGCAGACAGAAGCTGAAGGCAGAACTGAAGTAGCTACACTGAGGAGACACAAGTGCTTTTACCTCCATCCAGAGGACAGAGAAGAGAAAATGACTGCATAACAGCTGAAAATGAGAAGCCAACCCAACTTCAACTGTTTTCTACTGATAAAACATTTGATTTTATAAAAATCTTTAAACCAGATACCCAAATAATGAATTCAGTGTAATACAGTGAATTACACAAGTTTACTGTGCTTTGGGTTCAACACAAATATATAATATAGCATATGAGGTTGCTAGTATATAAGCTTGCATACTTAAAAAGAAATAAATTGTGAAAGCAGCAACTTGAACATTCTTCCCTATTCTGTTTAAATATGTCAATCAAAGTAGCAAGTAAAAGGGTATTATGGTTCAATACAGGAGGAAAAAGAAATAAACAGCATAGACTGTGCCTTGCACAACAGATTTTAGCAAGTCAAAGTTTATCTTGCAAGGCCGGTAGAAATATTGTAAACTGGCAGGTTTTCAAAGCCCAGCCTGGTCCTTTGAGACTGATTCCCTGGTCAGTCTATCATATACCTAAATTGAACAAGTCCAAATACTGGCTCAGCAGCTTAGTAAGCAGAGTTACTCTTCCGCTGCTTACAAATCCTTTCTAAAGGCATTGCCTTCTTAGGTAGAGCTAAAACACCTCTACCAGGTCTATGCCAGTGTTCATTTCCTGTTTGCTAAAAATGTCAACCTCTCTGCTTCCCTGACTAGGGCAAAGCTGTGAATCACATTAAGAATTATTAGGCTGAATTGGTTTAGGTTTCATTGGTAGGACCTTTTTCTTTTTATTTTTAGGTTCCAGCAATGGAACTGCTGAGCAACTTTTCTATAAACAGATTTGCTTCTAATGAAAGTTATATGCTGGCAAAGCTGTGAATCACATTAAGAATTATTAGGCTGAATTGGTTTAGGTTTCATTGATAGGACCTTTTTCTTTTTATTTGTAGGTTCCAGCAACGGAACTGCTGAGCAACTTTTCTATAAACAGATTTGCTTCTAATGAAAGTTATATGCTGCAAAAGCATCAAGTAGACCTAGATAGCCTTGATCCCCAAAAATACACTTTGGTATCTGAGCCTGATAAGGCTCAAGACCATATGTGACAATGCTGATGTTAACTGTCTTCTATATAATCCTACTGAGAAACAGTCTCTGACCTATTTAATAATTTGATTTCTTTTACAATTAGCCTGAAAGTAAAAACCGGTGTCTAAATTCAAGCGACTTGATGAAGAAGGGAGAGATTACAGGAATAAAAAGGAACTGTGGAATGGGTGTTAAATGTATTTCAAGCTAAAATCCAGACAGCCTTAAAATGATTTCTTTTATTACCTGGAGATATCAGGCATCCCAGATATATGCGGTCCTCTAGTCAATTTGCTCAGCCATTCGACAATAACCTATTTGTCTAAGGAATTTCTAGACCTCTACTGTACCTAGCAGAGCAGAAACAATGCATATTTTTCTCATTATTTTTGTTTCGTAGTTATTTTTTACAAAGGAATACCCAAGTTGAAATCACATGGGTTTCTTTGTATGTGGGTGTTTTGTTTAATAGTCACTGAGGAAAAATGCATGACATTTTATGCTCTAAATACACTTCCCTGGGAAATAAGAATTGCCATGTAAGATTGTAGTCTGAGCAATGATGGAGCAAGTAGAGAAACTGGAAATATAATAAATCATTTTGATTAGTGGAAATCATGCATGTTATAGATTTCACAGAAAACACAAAAATAAACCTTCTCTGTATTTCTGTTTGTGACTAAACCCAGCAAGATTAAAGATTATAACTTAACAAAGGTTATCCATCATTCCTCTGTGCTGCTACTTTTCCTCTAATGATAAAACAATGAAAAAAACCTGAATGCAAAACATAACATTTTTTAACAGCCTTTTACCCCAGCTGTATTCTTCAATGCTACTCACAGCAGAATGCACTGGAGAATCTCAAATAATTTTCCTTCCAAAAACGCTTTACAAGCTGCTTGTGAGCTAATAAAATATTATGGATAATTATGAATGGAAGACAAATATGTCCTCAGATTTACATAGTCTCTAAATTACCATTCTAATGTTCACTAATAGCTTTATACATATATATGAAAAGATGTATAAAATTAATGTTGCTATTGAAAATGAATAGCATCATTTTTGAAAATTAAACATGCTTACAATTTTAAACTAGCAAAAAATTGTTAACTCTTGACATTCGAAAGGCAGCACCAAGTGACATTATGTAGTTCTGAAACTTGGCTCCTGCTCTTCCTCCCTGCTAAAACCCACAACAGCAAAGCTTGGCCTGTAAGTTTCTCAAAGTCCTGCTCCTGGTGGAGCTCTAAGGAAAATAAGCCAGACCTCCTGAGCTTGGCTCTCCAATTCCTCTACTATACTATCAGCAAAACCATTCATACTAAACATGACAATGTACTAACATCAAAAGGGCTTAATGCTATCAGTAACTCCTCTAAATTTAGTTATGCTCTTCCTCATCTTTGGAACCAGCATGATGAGGATGAACAACTTTAATAAACCAATGCTCAGGTTTGCAATGGGAATTTCAATGTGTTCAGTTCTTGTTTGTCTGCACTGTTAAAGATTATCACAATCAAAAAGAAATTTACTGTCAGCCATAAAATGATTAACTATAAATTAGGTTTAAAATGCTGTTCTTCTAGATCTTTTCTATTACTGGGTGTGCCTCTCATCTTTAAGCAGCATTTTAGAGAGGTTAGTGATAATGCTTACACTCAGCTTCTCACGCACAGTTATGCAAGGGACATTCTCTGAAGCCTGAACAAAATCAGGGCAGAATCTTTTCTCATACATCAACAAAAATAATAGTCCCCTTTCTTAATGAAGATTTGAAACATGCCCAACATCCTCATTTATTATGAAGACTCAGACTACACAGAGAGTACCATCTGAAAAAATGCCACAGAGATAACAAGTGCACTCAAAATATTTCCAAATCAACTCTGGACTAACACATTAGTGCATTACAAGCTTTAATGCAGTACTACACCATTAATAAAACATGTCAGTGCTCACAGTTTTAGACTACTGTGTTATACAAGTAACATGTATACAAGTAAATTTACTAAATCTAGGCATCTCAAGAGCCTGTTTTCTACAGCAATATCAAACTCTTTAACATAAGCAATAAATCATAAAATGTTCACTGGATTTAATTGAGCAGTGAAATTCTTGTGATAAGTAGCACCATTATTGCCCTAATTCATTATATTAAATACATACTATTTATATTGCAGTGATCAGTGACAGAGAAACGTTTAACCAGCATTTCATGTACTGATAATGCTAGATCTAACTCTGAGAGTAGAAAAGCTAAAATGAGTGTTCTAGAAAAAAGTAGCAGAGGATGATATATTATAGCCTAATCAGATTTGAAGCAGATGAGACTGATTACTTTTGGTGAAAAAGAGCCCAAAGGAAAGGCTGAAAAAGCTTTTGGTCAATCTCAAACATTTGTTGTCCTTGACACAAGAAAGCTGTTCTAAATTTCAACTTCACTGTTACAAGCAAGACAAACTGATGGGTTTTGTATTTTATGGACAATGGCTAATACAGGAAAGAGGCTCCTACTTTTCCTCCAAAGTTAGCCTATGGTATTAATCATACTTCTTTCAGTCACTAAATTTTACCGCAGACAAAAAAGGAAAAAAAAAGGAGTTCTAAATCCCTTTCACAGATGGTCTTTCTGTCCTGTGCCAGGAGGTCTATGATTTTTCCTGTGTTCCACATGGGAAAAGCCTGAGGCTATACTGTGAGCAACACCTAACCAGCATACACTAGCCTTGCTGATGCAAGAAACATTTCTGTATGCCCCATCATCCATGGAAACAAATATTGACAATACTAGGAAGAAAAAAATGGTTTATATTTATAAACACTAATAAAGCAGCTTTTAAAATGCAGGTTTTATGGAGAAATGAATTTTTGTCTTTTCCTATTTTGACTATACTCATAGTATTTGCTGCTTGTTGAATACACCTTCCTGTAATGAAGGTAGTAGTACCTTATGGAGATAGGCTGCCTTACTTTGGAATTTCACACTGAGGAATTTTCCAAGCCTAGAACCAGCTAAAGTCAGCTGGAGCTTTGCCACTGCTATTCACCTTCTGAAAGAGGCACTCTGGCTCTGAGATCCCAAAGCTTGCATTCATTCAAGCAAACAGCAAGGAGTCACATTTGTGAAAACTTCCAGGACTTTGTCTTTCCTGAAGCAAACCAGCAAATCTTTTCATCCTGTACCCATGGGGACTTCCAAGTATCTTCCAAAACCCTGAACAAATCTCCTCAAAACTCCTTCCTCTGTACCCCTTTAAACATGGTCTGGCTTGCAATTTGTTGAGAGGTGGAAAGGCAGAATCACAGAGGCATAAAATTACTTAGGTTGGGAGGAAACCCTGCTTGAGTGGGAATGCCCACTCAAAGTGATCCAACTACATCAAGCTGCTAAAGGCTGCATTAAACCCATTTTCCTCAGCCTCTGTCCGCATATCATGCCCTCCAGCCCCATAACCATGCTGGTAGCCCTTTGTAAGACTCCATTATGGCAATTTATTTCTTGCACTGGCAAGTCCAAGCTGATCATAATACTCCAGATGCAGTGTAGAAGTGTCAAACAGAAAACAAGATTCACACTCTTGCTAACACAGCCCCACATTAGATGAACCTTCTTTTGCTTCTGACTCATGCTCAACTTAGCCACCGTGACTCCCAAGTCCTTTTCTGAAAATTTTCCAAGCCTTGGAAGTTATCATATCTTTGTATGACTCTGCCTCACAGTGCTAAACACACAAAATGCCACTTGAAGTCCAAACCTTAAAAGCTAATGCAGCTGTCACTCAGAAGAACAGCAGATAAATCAAAACTAACATGAAATGACTGAATATCGAGGGCAAGGCTGAAGCAATGAGAAGATTGGGCAGTTATCATTTTTCAGGTAAGGGCAGCAGGTGAGTGTCTTAAAAACAAGACTCCTGCACATAAGGGGAGAACTATACTTACTGTAGTGAGCTGCACAGGACAAACACTAAGCCTGTACTTGTTACAGGAGCTTGTTCGTGGGATAGTGCACCAATCTGCTGCACTAAACAAATGCCCAATTTGAACTGAAAACCAGTATA
Source organism: Psilopsiagon aurifrons (assembly GCA_025447955.1). Lineage (NCBI taxonomy): Eukaryota > Metazoa > Chordata > Aves > Psittaciformes > Psittacidae > Psilopsiagon > Psilopsiagon aurifrons. Next base: position 6,408 of record JAOEHY010018906.1, read on the forward strand.
TAGTAATTGCTTAACCAGTATATAGTAATTGCTTATCGTTATTTCCAAGGAGCAAATAACATTACTAGACAAACACAGAAAGTATATGAAGAAGTGTAGTCTGACTCGTTATGGGCAGCAAGAAAAGCGCAATCTTTTATTTCCACTTCAGCCTTCTAGTAACAACTCATTTCTAGCAGGACGATTACTGAGGAAAAAAAAACCGCTCCTACCATTGGGATTTGTCATAAAGAAATGGTATTCCCCTAACTCCTCCCCAAATGCCTCAGCACCTTGGAAAACTTCCTTCCAAGAGCTGTGTCCCTTCTGCCGGATCACACAGCGGGAGCAGATCCGTGGGGCTGGGCTCTGGTGAACCCCAGCCCGTGCCCCCCCCTCCCTCACGGCGGACAGTGAGGCGCGGCCTGGCTCGGGAGGAGACAGAGAACGAGCTAAATCTCGAACTGGGAACCGACCGCTTGTGAGGCGGCCGGGCCGGACCGGGCCAGCGCTGGCCAGGAAGCACGGGGAGGAGCGGCGAGGACTCGGGCGGTGCCCGCAGGCGGCGGACGCAACTGCGGCTGTAACGGCCTCTCGGGGCCGGTCGGCCTCCTCGCTGCTTCCCGCGGGACCGCCCTCCGAAGAAAAGGGGAGGGCGCGGGTCAGAGAGGGCCCTCTGCCTGGCGAGCACTTCTCGTATCCTGCGGAGGCGCCAGTGAGCGCTGATTACCCGCGGGCGGTGGCAGAGGTGGCGCGGGGCAGAGGGAGCCCCTTGAGGCAGCTCCGTTTCTCCCGCTGGTGAGCGGTGGTGCAGCGCGGCCCGACCCGGCCACAGCGGTTTCCGCAGGCGGCCAACGGCGGGAGGACAGCGAGCCCACGGGTTTCTGTCACGTCCCCAGACCCTGGGCCAGCGCTTGAAGGCGGCTCCGGGCTGGGCCGGTTCTCGCATTGCCTTCTGTTAGCCCGCCGGGCAAAGGGGGAGGATGAGGAGCGTGTCCCGGGGCTCCCGCCTCGGCTGGGCCAAGGAAGAGGTTTGCCAGCTGTAGGGTCCTGTCAGGGCAGAGGGGCAGGGGACTGTGAGCACAGAGGAGAGCAGAAGCACTTTATGGTCACCTATGTGGTATCCTGTCACAAAAGGTTGTGGCATGGGGTCTAATTTATACCAGCAAGCTCCTTTGAATGCAGAGGAGTTTTGTTGTAACTGATGTGTAGCAAAAAAATAACTTTATCCCAGGCAAAACCAGGACAAACTCCAAAATTGATGTGGTTGCATTGGCATGAGGGAAGCATAGCTATTTCTGTAGGGAAAGTGAATAATGTATGCGAGGGTTATCTGTGATCTTCATGAACAGCAAAACACATATAGCTGAAATAGGTATCTTTAAATGTGGATTTCAGATAGAGGAAGAGATTTCAGATTGTTGAGAGGACAAGAGTCTCTGACTACTGGAAAACTGTTGAAATGGTGGCAGTAAGGTGGGGAAAACGTCCAGGGGAAAAAACATGTAATCCACTTGTTTTGCTTTCTTTTGTCAGAAGCTGTGGTATTTGCATCAGAGACTGAACAAGCACTGCTTAGGATATTTTAGCAAAATCTTCCTGGCTACAGAGCAGAAAGGAAACAAATGAAGGAGTGCTGGGAGAGAGCTGCTAGGGAGTTGGCTGAAATGCTGTGATGTTGCAGTTGCAGAAAAAGTGTGTTAACATGATCAGTTTGGTTCACTCACATTCCCAAACCCTAATTCACTTTGCATTATTCACATTGAACACATAATGGTTTCTTCACAGGCCTGGTTGTGGCAGTATGGACGTAGGCTATAAGAATAGGAACAGAGAATCATTCAGACTGGAATGGCCATAGGAGGTCACCTAGTTCAACATCCTCATAACCCCTCGGCACGGAACACTGTTGCCTTCTGATGCATTGACTCCACCTTGCCCTTTCTGTGAGACCTCATCTGTAAGTGGATTACAGAAATGTGTAATTACAGAAATGTGACCCTTTCTGTAAGTGGACTGATCTTTCCCAAAATCACACTCCATGGGGTCTAGAAAAGAGCTCAATCAACTCGTTTTGCAGTGTAGGCATGGTCTGGTTCAGAATCTGCTAGCTCTGAGGCCAAATGCTAATCCATTTTAGTCATCTGAGGAGGCTGGAATCACTACTTTTGCACAATTTGCAAAAGCAGTGTGGGTATAGCTTGTAATGGAACATCAGAAAACTGTAAAAAAATAGAAGAAATTCTTCAATCTTTTCTCAGTGTGCTAAGATGATACCTTTCACACTGTGTACCCTGGATTTCAAGAGGATGCACTGCAAGTGGCATGCATCCACAAGAGAAAAATCAGATTATTTAGAAGTGTCTGGAAAATGTGATCTATAAGAAAATACCAAGTAAATTGGAAAATGGAAGACTGGATGAAACATTAATCTCCAATTATATAAGGGGACTACTTTGCAGATGGAGGGAATGACATAATGATCCTGGAGGATAGGATGAGAAGTAACAGGCTTAAATTGCCAGTTACTTGTGAAGACTGAAACGTGTGTTACGGTCGTTGTGGAATTTCCGATGGTGTTGAGACTTTTGAGAAATGCTTGGCAGGTATAATACGGATATCATTTATCATACTGTGGGGTGGGTAATGAGAAGGTGACTTAGTGAACACTAAACAGCTCTGGATGCTTGTCTTTGTCTTCCTAACTCTTCAGTCATTTTGTGTTGAATCTTATGAAAAATAGGATTGAATCTAGCTGGGCCACAGAGATAGGGGCTTCAGAAGATGAGAATCAGGTACCATCTTACCTCTGAAAGAGAGGTCATAGAAAAGACCTGTTAAGAGTATTTTTAACTAGCTGAAGTTTAGTGGAACCAGTGGAACCAATAAGTAATTTTCTATCAATCATGTATCTATCTTTACTATGAACAACAAATGTTTTCCTGCACAACTAGAGAGTCCTTTATGCTGACCTGAGTATGACTGAGAAGTCTGGAAAACCAGCATTGGGCACTCTTTGCATTTGGCTTAGGTCTAATGAGGGGTATGCACTTTGTTAGGGGTGACAACTTGATGGCGGTGTTTTCCTGCTCTGAAACAGGAAGAGATATTTAAAATAGGATTTAGTGAACTGCCATAGTAAATGTTTTATGAGATACTGTGCATTTTCAAAACTGTAATAAGTAAAGACTTCAGATATGGTTACTCCATGTATTTGGTTTTAAAATCCAGTTCTTTGTTGTAGGGCTTTGAAGATGGACTATTTGCATAAACGTTTTAGAGAAAAAAAATCCATGGCTGTAAGCAATCAAAAGCAAATAGAAAAGCTGAATACAGTAAATACTTCAATAGAGGAGGAGACTTTATATGGCTTGCAAACTAAAGATCATTCTCTTCAGCCAGGTGCCTTAGATATAATCTACAAAAGTAAGGATAACGTTAAAAGAAAAATGTTTTCTGAATCAAATGTGTTTCCAGTGCTAACTGAAAAATACCACCAGTGTTCTGACCAACAGAACAGTGGGTAACACAGGATGTTCTTTTGGTGTAAATGTTGACCAAAATATTACTCAACAAGAGTGTAAAATTCCTAAGCCTGAGATAATTTGCAACATAACTTCAGATGCAATACAACTTTTAAATGCTGGATGTTTAAAATTTTTGCATCATAAAAGACATAATGACATAAACACGCCACCAGCAACACCAGCTGAAGTATAGTTTTGCTGAAGCCTGAGGAAAACTTTACTGGCTTAGTTGCTCACAGAAAGACTACAAGATACAGAAAGGGGAAGGAGGGATGTTAAAAGTGTTGGGTGGAAGCGAGAGGTCAGATATTTTGGAAAATGATGAAATTATGCAGCTGGATGCAATGTGCAAGTCTAAGAATAAGTCAAGAAAAGCACAGTTATAAACTATTTCCAGAATTATTATTTCATGTTGGTTTCCCCCCAACCCCCAGAGAAATATGAGATTAGAAAGTCTGCTTTTCCAAAAATATGCCCTTTAAGGAGACACTTTCCCTACTGAACAAATTATTGTAGTTTACTATTTGAAAATCTTTGCCCTTTAACTAACCTTTGCCATGGGAATATTTGTAGCATTTTGTTAATAATCATTTTACCTAACATTATGAAATATCTTGACCTATTCTGAATTCATAGGTCAACATAAATTGTGTTCAGGCATCAGCAACTAAATTACCAAGTCAGGTTTAGGGTTTCCTGGACAGAAGGAGTTGTTGGATTTGGGACTTGAAGTTAAAAAGACTGCTCCCGCCGAGCAGCGGGAGGGGGCGGCAGAGGAGCTGAGCCCCGCCGAGCCCAGCCCGGGGGCTGCCGAGCAGCGGGAGGGGGT
>JAOEHY010018910.1:0-10465 GCA_025447955.1 Psilopsiagon aurifrons
CCAGAGAAGCTGTGGCTGCCCCATCCCTGCAGTGCTCAAGGCCAGGTTGGACACAGGGGCTTGGAGCGCCCTGCTCTATGGAAGGTGTCCCTGCCTGTGGCAGGGGTTGGAACTGGAAGAGCTTTAAGGTCTCTTCCAACCCAGACCAGTCTGGGATTCCATGATTTCAGATTGTTTGACTTTGCTTCCCTCAAGCAAATTACTGTACTTGGATAAGTAGATTTGGTTGCTTTGTTCTCTTGGGATCCTATTTTCTCCTCCATACATGATGAGACAGTTTTCTCAGTGGCTGAGAAAATGGGATGTGTTCAGTGGCAGGAGGCCACTGAACTAAGAATGGTCAGAGCCTGCTGAAGGTGGGCAAGTGAGGACTGACATGGCAGGGTGGGCATCCCACCAAACAGAACACGATGGAGAAAGCTGCCCCTGTGGTGTCCCACTGTTGGGAATGACTGTTTGTTAATTTTGCTACATAAATGTTGTCTATTTGCGGCTCTGAATTAGGGGGGGTAATGCTCCTGATGCTGGGCACTGCTCCTGGGTAGAGTTCCTGAGTGGATGACTTGGGGCCCTCCTGCTTTGCATCAGAACACAGAAATCTGCTGCAAGAAAGAGGAGAAATGTTTCAGAGGGGTGGTTTTAAAGAACAAAGTCATTCACTCGTGCAGTTACACTGATAGGAGAGCAGTTGAGAACAAAGGCAAAGACCATTTCTTTTTTCCTTTAAATATATATTTGTTCTGCAATGTGATCCTCATCCTCATGGCAAACGCATGGCAATGGCTTCTGGCTCGTGAGCAAAATCCAGTCACTGTTTGCTACAGCTACATTCTTCAGGCTGTATTTAATTGATAGGTAGGGGTAGAAAATGAACTTGGCTGAAATGACCTTAGGTTTCATGTTGCACAAATGAATTAGACGTTTCTGAACGGTGTAATTTCTCTTTCTATCCGCTGCAGAAGATGGCTGTTCCACCTGCTTACGCTGACCTGGGCAAATCCGCCAGGGATGTTTTCACCAGGGGATATGGTAAGTAAAGCCAAAACAAGTTTGGTCTTTCTCAATCTGCCCTTCTCCTCAGAGTGTTGGGATTTTATCACTCTTCTCTGCTAAGTATTCCAGTATTTCCCATTAGAATCCAGAGAGTTTTCTCTCCTTGCTTCCATTGCCCTTGCTGGAAAGGGAGGGGAACTTGTTTAAGCAGAATTCTGCCTGTTGTCTGAAAGAAAACGTGTTTTGACTGTCTCCTTGTCTCATGAACAGGATGACAGATGTCAGTAGTTTGCTCAGTATGAGTGAGGACTTTATTACCCAGTTTGGTCCCAGTTATATTGCTGAGGTCATTAGGATTAATCAGGTGCTATCTGAAGTGAGCACAACTGTATAATCTGCTTCATAAAAACACAGTTTGATGACTGTACCCTTGGTGTATTGTTTTAATAATCCAAAGGCGATTTAGAAGGGAGTTGTAAGAAGTAATCAGAAATATAATCCGTATTTTTTACTCATTTTCTAGGTTTTGGGCTAATAAAACTTGATTTGAAAACGAAGTCTGAAAACGGATTGGTGAGTTTGGAGACCCATTGAAATCAAAGCATTGCAGTGTTCTTGTGGTTACTGTATGTTTCATTTTCAAAGGAAATGCACACTCCTCACACCCCCTGATGCTGCAACTTGTGGGGCAGGGGTGTGTTGATGTTAATAACTAGCAAATGTTCTTAAATCCTCTGAGAACTCTGCAGCATTGGATAATATCCCAAATTAATGTGGGAATGTTCTACGAGCATCTGCCCGTGTGCAAACATCTATATCTTTGCAAATATGTATGTATATATTGCATACACGTAATGGCTTTTCTCCTCCTTTTAGGAATTCACAAGCTCAGGTTCAGCAAACTCAGAAACAAGCAAAGTTAGTGGTAGTTTGGAAACAAAATACAGATGGGTGGAATATGGCTTGATGTTCACAGAGAAGTGGAACACAGACAACACGCTTGGCACCGAGATTACTCTCGAAGACCAGGTAACTTTTGGCTCAAAAGATGCAGTTTGCAACTTCACTTCCATCAGTCTCTTCATTGTAAACCCAACCAGTGAATTTCTTTTCTGTTCAGCTTGCACAGGGCCTGAAGCTGACCTTTGACTCCTCCTTCTCTCCTAACACTGGGTAAGAAGCCAGTAAGCTTAAGTGACCCAAAACAGCATCTTTGCTTTAGTTTTCCAGCATAGTCTTGCTTCTTTACTGCTTCTGTCCTAAGACCCGGAGACAGTTAACAGTCAGCCTGTGTATGATGAAATCGTGTGCATCTGATTTGAATCTCAGTGTTAACAATCTGGTTTTAATCCAAAACTATAGCAAGCAAACTTTTACAGACAGCGACTTGAAAATGACAGCCTGAGGTCGGGTGTGAAGAAAAGGGTTTATTTGTGCTCCTGTTGCCTGTTTCTGGCTGTGGCAGAGGCTGAGCTGCTGGCTGAATGAAACAAGTCAGTTCAGGGCTGAACAGGCTCCAGGAGCCAGTTGGCCGTGGCTCTAATAGGTCAGCACAGGAACTGGGCTCTTCTCCCGAGCTCCATTATCATGTGAGCTCCCGCTGGCCGCGGCGTGGTGGTGGATGAGTATTTCTCATTGGATGTCACTTTTTATTTGGGCCAGAGGGATTAAGCAGCAGCTGGAGTCTGGATGTTGGTTCCTTTTATTCCCCTGATTATCTTTATGCAAGCAGGGCTGCCAGTGAGTCAGAATACCCTGCACAGGAGCTTCCCAGGGCAGCACGCTGCACTGAGGCTGCTGGGATACAGTCCCAGGGAGGCTGCACCCTGTCCTGTAGTGTCCTGCATTGCCAGCTGCTTCCAGGCCGCTCCCACTTCTACATGAAGCAGATCTTTTTGTCTCTTAACCAGAATAATCTCTAGTGTTGGGTGTTCAGTATTTCTTAGCTGGTAGGGGTTTTAAAGAAATAGAAAAACCCAGTCTGAGAATGCCAATGTACAGCTCTACAGCTATTTCTTAGCACTTCAGACACTGTAGTATCTGATTTATAACAATCGCCTTGTGGGAGGCCTTTGTAATTTGAATAAATGGAGTGAGATTCAACCCTGGTGTGACCTGGATTAGGTTGGCAGGGATGTATCATCTCTGAGTATGAGACACCTTCTCCCTGTTCCTTACTGCTGTGATGAGTCTTTCAACAGTGAGAGTCATTTTCAGGAGTGCTCTGTGTTAGCTTACCCCTGTCCCTGCTGACGCTGGTAGAAGAACTGCTGACTTAGAGCAGTTGCAGAGGAGCTAGTGCTGAGTGCTTCTGGCACTGCTGCTCTTGTGTCTGATCTTGCAAAACACGAATTCCTGAGTCTGAAATACTCATAATAAAACTGCGAGCGATCTCTGTGTGGGTCAGATACAGGAGTGGAACAGTTCTTGTGGACTGGTTTTGCTGCCCAAAGGGAAAGGTTGCTTTGAAATCTCAAATTAGCCTGGCTTTTCCAGGAGGATTTTAGTAGATTTGGTCAAGGACAGAAGGCACTTGTAAGGTAAAAGGAGAAAAAGATCTTTAATAAGAGTAGCTGAATATATTAGACATAACTCTCTTGTGAGGGCCTGCACCCGTGATGTAAACCAACCTAAGGACGCCTGAGAAAACACTGCTCTGTTCCCTCAAGAAGCTGGAGACAAAGTGGTGATTTCTTGATGTTTGTTGCAGTAAATGAAATTACCCAGGTCACTGGGGTTGTATTTGTATGTGGAGTTTCTGTGGCAAGCTGCTCCCGCTCCCATTCCTTCCCTGCATCTGCTGAACTTCCCAAGGCATCAGATAAGCTGGAGACGAGGATCTGGTTTTATTCTCTCCCGTCTGGCTTTTCGTGCTGTCTCATTTCAGTGGGCACCACACAGCATTTTATTGCTTGACTTCAAACAACTCACTGTATCTTGAACTAGGGTTCTGCAGAGGTAGGAAGGTGACGTACCCTGTGGCTCTCCAGGGTTCATACTTTGCCTTCAAGAACTGTTACACTGCATTAAAGTCACTGATCTGATGGAATTGCTCCCTGTGAGTGTACCCGTTCAAAGATACGTTCTTTTCTGTTCAGGAAGAAGAGTGCTAAAGTTAAGACAGGATACAAAAGGGAACACATCAACCTTGGCTGCGACATGGATTTTGACATTGCTGGTCCTTCAATACGTGGAGCCCTGGTGGTTGGCTACGAGGGGTGGCTGGCAGGTTACCAGATGACTTTTGAGACAACAAAGTCTAGAGTAACCCAGAGCAACTTTGCTGTTGGCTATAAGACTGATGAGTTCCAGCTTCATACTAATGTGTAAGTATTGGCAGAGAGGCGTTAAAAAGGAGTTTGAAAGGAGTTTGCTGCTTATTAGAACAGTGAAGGGGATGGGGCCATGGTGAAAGAGGGAATGGTGGGTTTGAAATGACTTCTGCATTGAAGATGGCAAGCTGCATTTTTTGGCTGCATTAACTTTTAATTATGTGGGGGAGGGAGTGCGTGATGGAAGGAACTGGCACTCACTGAGCACCCAAGTACCCAGCATCTCTTTCTAACAGATAAGGATTATTGGACTCTATTAGTGGAATAATAAAGCAAGTGGGTTATGAAAATATTCTTTGTGAAATGTGAAATAAAAGCAATGTCAAAATGAAACAAAATGGTGGTTTGATGTGTAGATGAAAGAGTTAAACAGAGAACAAGCAAGAGCAGGCAAAAGGGAGTGCTTAGAAGAGATAGGGCCTGGGTTTTTTTCAGTACCGGAAGGGATATGTTGTAAATGTTTGGTTTAGTATCGTAACTCCTAATAATCTATTTACACAGGCATTTGTCCTTTCTGAACGCAGGAACAGTGAGGAACCAGGACCCAAATTCCATGAAAACCTTAATTTCTCTGTCCCCTGATCCTGTTAAAAAAGCAATTCATGCCTCTAGAGAAGATGGTTTTTTAGGATTAGGCAATCTCTGCTCCATTCCCCAACCCCCCCTTTCCCATTCCCGTGGGTAATTGGATAGTTTGCATGTGGCAGAACTACTGCAGGCTGTTCCTGTTCAGGGGCTGAGCAACTGTTCTGCCTTCCCGGAGCTGCTGCTTCAAAGGCTCTCTGTTCTGTTTCATGCTGCTTTGCAGAGGTCTGGTTTAGGAAGCTCTCACTGCCTTACAGAACAATTGAACCTTCACAGCCCAGACTGTGTTTGAAGGATTGCCAAAGCACAAAGATGTGGGCAGAAAACTTGCAGCAGAACAATATGTGGGTTCCCCCCCCCAGTAATTCAGTTATTCCTTCAAGCACAATGACTTTCAACTTTGTTGTACTGTAGTGGTTCAAAACATTGTATTATTGACCTCTAATATAAAATGCTCTAACTATGAATTAAAGCAACAGCAGAAAATAACTTTATAAGAGCAGCAGGAGCTCTACTGTTCTTGGATTCCTGAGCATCTTTCTCCTGGGTTGCTGTTACTGTACGTGGATGATGCATCCTCTTCAGGAGGACACCCAGTTTGTTTATTTAATATTCATACTCTATCAATTGATGGGCAAACCCATAAATATGTGAGATGAATAGATATGAATACATTAGTTGGGTATTTGATGAGTTTCAGCTCTGAAATGCCAGAGCTTTTCAGTAATCCCAGAAAAAGTTACTTGTGTATGGATCTGCCATCACTCTCCCGCTCGACCGTTGTATCTCGAGAGCTCAGTGTTTCGCAGGGATGCTGTGGCGGAGCTGATAACTTAACTAGGAGGGGCTGGAAGCTTTGTCTTTGTTGCTGGTGTTCCACAGACCAGCTGGGGACTTCAGGAAGTGACTTTCCTTAATGGTGATTTAATGTATTAATTTTCACAGGGGGACAGTGGTTTGTTTGCTATTTTTTTATCTACGAAGTGCTGCTATTACTGTTAGAATTAAAAGGAGGTTTGTTTGCTTAGTTAGTACTATTTTTAATAACAAATAATAACTAAAGGGAGGTAGGGCAGGTTAATTTCTAGTTTGACATATGACTTTCCTTGGTTTTTAAGCATAGCTCAGACCGCCCCCCCCTAATGTTGCAGGTCAAGACAGAACTGAGTGGGAACCTTGCACAAAAATCTGCCTGTGTAACCAGCTCTCCTCAGTCCTTTTTAATCCCTCCTTTTCTTGAGAGCCAAGCACAAGCAGTTATACGTGAGCTTCAGTCTTATCTGAAGTAAGTATTGTAGTGTTCTTCTGGAAGAATTGCTCTAACAATTTAAAAGGCTGCTGCTCTTGCTTGAACTTTTCAGTAGGTGTTATCGTTACTGTTTAGTCAGTGGTTATCACAGAATGGTTTGGGTTGGAAGGGACTTTAAAGCTCATCCAGCTCCAACCCCCTGCCATGGGCAGAGACACCTTCCACTAGAGCAGCTTGCTCCAAGCCCTGTGCAACCTGGCCTTGAATGTTGCCAGGGATGGGGCATGATCTATGGAACTAAGAAACATCAGGCCAAAGGGGTAAAAGTGGAGAGGTTCTAAATCTACCCCTTTTTTAATCACTAAAGGTTGGGCATGCTTTAATAATCGGAACCAGATTGTTTCATAGTTCAGAAATAGTTGTATTTTTCTTGCAGTTTTTCATGTGGTTTAAAGCCCGTTTTGTGCAGTACGTTTGTATCTTCTTTAAGAAAATGAGTGAAAATGGAAGTTGCTGCCTGCTTTGCAAGGAGTGCAAGGCTTTTAGAAGCCTTTTGCTGTTGGTTTTATGATCTGCATGCTCTAACGATTTGCATTTTATTTAGCACACTTTATTCCCTGTGTGACATTGGTGGCAGTGGTAACTGGAAGTTGTGCTACTTGGTAGCAGTGCTCAAAGCTGTTGTGTTCCCTGCAAAGTAATAAGTTGCATTTCTAGAGATAGCCATAGTACAGATGTACCATAAGGATGATTGCAAGTGGTATTAATTTGCCTCGGACATTAAATGGGCATCTTCTGCTACAGTCCATCTGTGTTTAGTGACAGAGGCAGTTGTAGGTTGATTGCTCAGGCTCTGGGACTGGGGCATGGCCTCTCTTTACTACAAAGACTCCCGTTTAGAGAAGGGAAAACTGGAAGCTGGCATGTCTTATCTGTTTTCGATAGTTTGTCATGGCTTTTCTTCAGTGCTATAAGTTGTTTGTCAAAATGGAGTAACCATCAATGAATTTAAGCCTCTAAAAACATCTTCAGAACCAGTCTGGCCTAATGTCTCTGTCTTAGTTGTTCCAGGGATATTAAATGAGATGTGAGTGTTCTGCAAATACAGATCTTACTGGGAAAAGAAAAAGATGATTGTTTTGGGATGCAGTTTAAAACTAGACTAATGCATTCCTTTCAGGAATGATGGAACGGAATTTGGCGGCTCCATTTACCAGAAGGTGAATGATAAACTGGAAACTGCTGTGAACCTTGCTTGGACAGCCGGGAATAGCAACACTCGCTTTGGAATTGCAGCCAAGTACCAGATCGACCCAGATGCCTCTTTTTCTGTGAGTGCTGTGCATGTACATTTACAAGCATTTGAAAATAGGCTCTCAAAATGGAAATGCAAAGCGGCCTTTATGTCAGGGAATCACAGAATCCCACACTGGTTTGGGTTGGAAGGGACCTTAAAGCTCATCCAGTTCCAACCCCCTGCCACCGGCAGGGACACCTTCCACTAGAGCAGCTTGCTCCAAACCCCATCCAGCCTGGTCTTGAACCCTGCCGGGATGGAAGTAGGGCTTTGATGCAGGTCGGTGATGTCCAATTAGCACATAAATGTATTTGTCTTGCTTTTGGCAGCCTGAGAGCACAAGTACAGGATTTGCCTTGGAAGTGACACAGAATGTTTAATCATATTTGAGGGGGTTTTGTGTCACTCTTGAAAAAAATGACAATGTTAATAAAACATTTTTTTCCCATAGTGACTGTAGATTTGTTAAAATTTTAGCTTTAAGTTATGGCAAAAATAACTTTAGATATATTTATTTTTGTGGTTTAAAACATAAAATCCTGTGCCTGCCTTAATGGTATTCCTTAATCTTCAAGCAGGAAGGACTCTGAAGCAAAACACCAAATCATTTACATACGGTATTTTTTCCTTTTAAGGCTAAAGTGAACAACTCCAGTCTGATCGGATTAGGATACACTCAGACTTTAAAGCCGGGTGAGTCTGTGCAGGAGAAACTGAGAATCAATCGAGTGATATTTTAATCTTGAAATATCAGAGGGGTTTTGTCACAAAATGTTCCTGACTCCTCTGGTAATGTTGAATGTCTGTTGGCAGCAGAATTATTAGAGACCATTTATCAGTCACACACCCCTTTATGTGGATACAAAACATATCTACAGTTAGGTATTTCACAGGTAAGTAAATGCATTTTTAATACTTTCAGAGGCTTCCTATTACAGAGTTTATTCTGCTTGAAAATGTGACTTTCTCAAGGTCGCCTGGTACAGGAAGAGGACAGTCTTACTGCTGTGAAACTGGTTTGAATGTAGTCTAATAAATCTGCTGCCAGATCACTGAGCAGATGGACATGAGATATTACAGTAGACAGAGCTTGGGTCCTTTTCTTACCTAGATTTTAAAATGGTTCAGAAAGGTGGGTATGTATGAAGGTGCCAATTTTACATAGTCCTGGACTCTGAAATTAGATTAATCAGACCAGCAGCAAACTGCCTTCGACCTTTAATTACTTGGAGTGATAAAAAGCAGAATCTGTCACCATGGTTTATTATAACTTCCATAATTCAGAAAGATTTCTTATCTGCAAATTGTTTCAAAATGCTGGTCCTTACAAAGCTAGCTGCCAAATTACCTTAACCCAGCTGCCCCCTAAGTTAAAGCAGTAATGCAGACACTGCACTTATTGAACATAAAGCTCATTCGAAGTTGTAAAACTTGTCTTTTTCTCTCACTTTTCTCCATTTCACAGGTATCAAACTGACGTTGTCAGCTTTGTTGGATGGCAAGAATGTCAACGCTGGTGGACACAAACTTGGTCTAGGATTGGAATTTGAAGCGTAAGGAATGATTCTACAATCAAAACTACAGCATAGCTACCTTCAGAATATAGTGTACCTTTCAATGTTTGTCTGGGATGCAAGTATTGCTCAGTATCAGTCCTGCTAGTCCTGGTTAAAGACAGCTAAGCTTTAAAAATGATGTTGTTAAAGACATGGAGACAAAAGCATAAAACCCAATCCTAATTCCAGGCTTTTTCTTTTGAATGTTCCTGCCCATCATTTCTGTCAACTGCCACACGATAGGAAGTAGGAAGGTATTGATTACCTTTACTAACGTATCGATTGCACAAAGAATATGTTAATAGTATAAAATTATATAAAACCTGAGATGTTAAGAATCACAGACCACTGTATTGTACTGTTCATTCTGTAAGCAAAATGTCCCGTCACTTAAGGTTTCAGTTCACGATGGAATGTGCAAATGTGTCTGAAAAAGGGATTTTTTTTTTGTTGTAATTATTACTTTTTTAGCTAGGTGTTCCATGAATGGTTTGTCTTATTTGGCCATCTCACACCTACAGCTGTCTCCAGAGTGCTTTAGGTTGTCCACCTTGTGTAAGTCCGTCGCGGAGGAGGTTTGATGTGACTCAGCCAATGCTCCCTGTCCTGTGTTGTGGCTCCTTTCCCTTGCACAGACTGGAAAGCTTGTATGACAGGGGCATAATCAGGGAAGAGTCTTTGTAACTGCAATCACATAGTTGTTGCATCACGGAATTTCAAATGGAGCTTTCTTTTATTACCACTTTTTTTTAGCAACTAAATGGGTACATTTTTAGAGAGTCTTCCATTTTGTGTGGAACTAGACCCCAAAATGTTGTACTTGACACTACTAAAAATGGATATCAAACCCAAACCCGACTTGAATAAATATTGATATGTCACCTTTTACTTCGTCTTTGTATTAATTGTGAAAACACGTCTATATTAAGTCTTGGCTCCAGAAGCAGACTGGCAACATCTAAGTGTGTATTTTGTACTACCCACACACAAAATAGTTAGTAGGTTTAAGTTCCAGAGACGGCCACGTTCCTTGTGCTTGCTAAGTGCTGGCAACTGCATACATGCATTTAGCTCATGAGGAAAACAAGATAACGTGACTTGTTTATCTTTCACTGCAGAATGCACTACATTGCATTGCTCATCTATGTAGAAATAGGTGTGAGCAATGAGCAGTTATCAGTTGGGGTAAAGTTCAGTGGGTTTTCATTCAGACTTTATTACATGTACTTTATTTCCTGGGCTGCATCAAAAGGAGCGTGACCAGCAGATCGAGGGAGGTGATCCTGCCCCTCTACTCTGCTCTCATGACACCTCACTTGGAGCATTGTGTGCAGTTCTGATGTCCTCAACGTAAAAAGGACATGGAACTGTCAGACCAAGTCCAAAGGAGGGCCACGAGGATGATCATGGGACTGGAGCACCTCCCGTATGAAGATAGGATGAGAAAGTTGGG
>JAOEHY010018911.1:0-65470 GCA_025447955.1 Psilopsiagon aurifrons
CGCCGGCCCGCCCCCTGTACCGCGCCCGCGGAGCGCCAGGCGCGAAGCCGGCGTGTGCGCGCGGGAGGCGGGGCGGCTTATCGGTGCCGTGTGTTGCGCCCCGCTGGGGTTGTTTTTTGGCAGTTTTCGAGGTAATTTTTCTAAATTCCCAAAGATAAACGGCCGGAAGGTGTGGGTGGCACGGCCGTGAGTCAGCAGAAATTAAAATAGCTTTAAAAAGCGCCATCAGAAATCGTTGTGCTTCATTAAATTGTAGGGATTAAAGTGCCGTGAGGCTGCTACAGACGTCTCTAAACACAAAGTTGACATCCAAATCAGCTCAAGAACGTGTGGCTTCAGTTAAGGGTGCTTCCTGAGGTACATCTAGCCAGGCCGCAAGCGCACACATCATGTTTGGTCCCTGCTTCGTGCTGCCGAATTGTAAGTTTAATTTTATGTAAGAGTACTACCTTGTATGTGTCACAGAACACAAGGTTTGCTTATCACATTTTCACATACATGGGTTTTTTTAAAGCTAGGCCCTTTAACAGATGAAAGGTGGTAAAGCTCTTACATCATCCTCAGATATGAGTTTCCTCCAAAGACAGCAAGGTGCTAAAATCAGCTGCTGACACCTTTGCTTTTCAAGGGTAAAGCCTCAGTCCCTCTAACTTCATGTTTATATTCCCCAACACAAAACCTAAATACCTTTTATATGAAGCAGTACAGCCAAGAGACTTCCGGGGCAGAAAGAGCAGCAATGCTGGAGGCAGAGTAACACACAACCTAGGAGAAATATGAAATATTTATCTTTTTCTGCTGAAAAAGGGGAAGAACCCCAGGTTACATTTTCCCAAGAACTCTACAGTCCATTCCTGGTCCCAGGACCTGGCAGAACTCAGGGGGTTGCTGTTAGCTTTATTACTGCGTACAATTTACAGCTGAGGATTAAAAGCCTGTTGGATCCAATTCTGCATTTATCTACTCTCTTTAAAGGCCATGTAATTGCCCTACACTAAATTAGTATTTATGCACCTGTAACTGAGCAGAATTATAGATCCCAGTGTAGAAAACATTTGCTGATACAGAAATGAGCAGGTCTGAATTCAGGTGTGAAAATCTGGCAGTGGCCATGGTCTTGGAAATCAGTTGCTTTCATAACCAAAATGAAGTCATGCAGGTGTCACACTGAAATGTTATTCCACTGCATATACCAATGAGATAGCTTTGCTTCCTTCTGTAAACCACCAGAGCCACCTATATGTCTCTTCCATATTAATTACAATTTTATCGGAACAACCTTTTACATTTCAGATATGAAAGTATGTAGATGCTAGAGCCAAATGAGATCATGTGGGAAGGAAAATCAGGGAATATCAAGTTATGAGGAACTCCAGCTCAAATCAGTGATATTTCCACATGCCAGTACTGTCACATGGTATAAAGAAACACATATTTGCAAGTGAACATGCTGTCCCTGTATTCTTGGGATATGGAGCTCTCTTTACAGAATAGCGTTCTTTCATCTTGACTTCTTGCATCTCTTGCAAAAGCCGCAAGGTCTGCGAGGTTACAGGTGGTTATGTTTTTCCCCCAAACATTATCTCTTAATTGGCATGCTGCCCTTTCATGCCTTCTCACAAAAGCACCTCAACTAAAATCCTTCTTTTCAACCACCTGATGCTTTATTTCCAATTATCTCCCTTTTCTCATTCCGTACTTACTTAACAACAGTCCTTCTATTCTTCTTGAGTAATTGCCTTTAATGATATAGTGCAATTTACTGCCCATTTTAAACATTAACATTTATGAGAGTCTTCGAAGAATTAATTGATCTTTCTTTCAATACCGCAGATCACATATGCGCATACACTTATTAAAGTATTCAAATAATATTTATAATGAAAGTCAATGGCCTCCTTGTTTACAGGACAGAAAGTGTCAATACACAGTATGCAGTCACAATTATGACTAAAAGTGCAATTACCTGTAAGTATTCATTTGTCAAATTGCTGCCTAAAAACGTAGCTTGCTTTAAGATAGTGCTATGAGGCAATAATTATCCTAGAAGCCTGGTTTTAAAATACAGGCTGTTGAACAAATAGAAATTGACCTTTGATAAATCACTCTCAGCTTCATTTCCATTAAACATCACTCATTATTAAGTGATGGGATGGTAGGACATCTCTATATGATGGGATGGAATGACTTCAATAGTACAGTAAAAATACATAGGAGTACCTGGCAGTCTTGTATTTTCTTTACACCTCAAAATAAAATAAAGCAGCACGGAGAGCTGTATGAAAGTTTTAATGTGTATCTTCTATGAATAAACCGAAAGACATTTGCTGAAGGGACCAGAGAGAAAATTCAAGCCAGTATCTATGCATATAATTCAAACACTTTAAGCAATCACCTGCTGTATAATATGCTCTTCGTATACCTCAGACCTGAGAAAAACAAAAAGGGAATGGAGATTTTAGCTGGACACAGTTTCTGTGATTCCAGCCTCCCTGCTGTTGTTTGTCTGCACACAACTTCATTCAGATTTCTGTGTGATAGATGAACATACAGACTAATGCAGGACTAGTGGCTGATACACAGATCGGGAACCAGATCAGTTTTCAAATATTTATTGAAGTCTCTAGCCACTTCCATTTGAAAAAAAAAAAAAAATAACCAGAAACACTGGGGAGTTCAACTGAGAAAAAATGCAGAGGAGAGAGACAGAAAGGAATTGAGTGTGTAGATATGTCTTTTCCTTGCTACAGCCAAAGAAGTTAATTACATAGGAGGCTAGAATGAGGAACTTGCTGGACAGAAAAATCAAAGTTAAAACTAATGTTAGAGATCTGTTGCTCCTGCAGTGCTTTGTGACTTCTTCCTCCTAATCAGAGTTATTAACACTGACAGGTTAAATAAATTAATTCATCAAGCTGTAGAATATTATGAAATCTCTTATTGAGATAAATTAAACAAAGTAGAACCAATCATTTGTACTTGCTGGTGTAGCACAACACAGGAATGTTAATTATCAGCCAAAGGTAATTCTGACTTTATTCACTATGAAACTACTTCCATTGCCTCACTGAAAATTGAATTATGCCATTACTTATTTATTTTATATCAGCTCTGTCCTTTGAGAAGGTGCATGGGCAGGTAGGAATGGTGGCATCAGCAATTCCGATGCTGCAGATGCGGGGCGGTAGGTATGGATGTTGCTGGCAATGTGTGCAGCCCTTTGGAGAGCATCACGGGCACCTAGCCGAGTTGCTAGGGGATAGTGCTGGCAGCCAGTCTGAAGGCAGTCAGGGTGCCCTGCCCTGTCCCACCAGACAGAGAAAAGTTGCCAGGCAGCAGCTGACACAGGGCAGAAAGAAGGAATAAAGTGTTCGAAAGGAGCGAGAAGGGAAGAAAAACTAAAGATTAAAAAAAGAACTCATCCTACCAGAATTCAGGGGTTTGCATTACAAGCTGTCCCTACTGGAGAAAACATCCCTAAAGGGATTGTTCATTACTGCAGTGCAGCAGTGGCTTCATTATTAAAGACTTTCTGAATGTGAATCTTCAACAGCTGCTGGAAAAGGTCTTCATGTGTGAGCTCTAATGTGTATATTTGCATACCAAGTGCCATGGATGGAAATTGTTGCCTGGCATTTGATATGTTTTGGCATGGTTTTAATATATAAATTGTGAGGAATTCGAAAACACATGAGAAAGAATCAGTGGGAAGATCTGCCGCACAAGTGCAACAATAAATGGAACAAGAAAAGCCCAAAGTCCTAAACCTGGAAAGCATCATCTTGATCTGTTCCTAATCTCAATCTTCCAACTGTTGTAAAGAAATTCCATTATATCATTTTGCTTGCAAATGCTTGAGAGATGGTACTGGACCATATGCCAGATCAAGTGAAATGCAACGAACTGATGCGAGTCTGTTAAAGACAAGCCAGCAGAACACTGGCTTCTGGTACCCAGACATCTGCTTGGGAGAAGTGACATTTCGCAGTTAACTGGATATGCTTTAGCAAAGACATAAATGGGAGATCTTAATGCTGATTGCAAGGTTTGTTTCTCATGAAAATAGGCTCATAAAAGTTATTAGAACAGAAAAGAACTCATCACCTTTTGAAGTCTGTTTAAAAGACAATTTTGAGGAAAAAGTTTAAAAGAAATTCCCTTTCAAATAATTTTATTACCCAATAAATTAAGTTGCTTATATAAAAAGGCCAACTTCCTTACCTGGCATCCTTCTATACTCAGAGGTGCTGCACCATTGTGCAGCAACAGATTAATTTATTTCTAGTAAGTGAAGTAGAAACTCCTTGTCCAAAATAATAATGTTTATGGCTGATGCTAAGAAAAAGTAGAAAAAAGAGAGAAAAATATCTGTTTAAATCTATTTCAATCTCCCATGGTAAAGTTTGTGTCCAGACCATATGACATATTAACCAGTTCGAAGTATTTCTTCCTCCAGTTTATCCCAAAATAAATATGCTCTGTAGCTGCAGGTAACACAACAAATTTACCTTTGTTTAATAAAAAGTGATTTTCCAAGACAGTGGACACCTTTAGTTCATCGTACAAATACCTGTGAGCATGTCCTTAAAGGTAAATACAAATTTGTTCTACATCATTACTCCTGAAGGTCCAATTACTGAAATGATTGGAATTTGGACACATGAGTACCTCTACAGTACTACCAAGGGCTGACATAAGTAACCAGTCCTACCAGTAATAACTTTTTATTGATTCCATAGCTTATAACATTTGCACAGCACCTATTCAGAAATCTACAGGAAAATTGCCTAAGAAGATAACTCACCTTTTTTCAGTTTGTGGGGTTTTTCTTTAGATCCCAATGCAACTAATTTATGAAATTTTCAATTTCATTATGCAAGTGTTATGAAGTGGAGCATACAGATTCATCTACTTCTTTTTTTTTTTTTTTTTCCCTAAATATGGCATCAGGAAAACCTAGTGAGATCTTTCTCAGTGATAGCAGATTATTAAAATAATAATACATAATGCATAATGTAGTTTGACTGAAGTCATTATCCATTTTCACAATCTCCTCTTAGGTTTACATATTTGACTGCTCTCAAGGAGCATGTATTTGCCGTTTGCCAGAGGCTCAGAAACTAGAAAAAATACTTAGACATATTTTATTTTTTTTTTATTAAGGCTTACATCTGGCATTACTGAAATCATAGAGAGTTCGTGCCAAGTGTTGTAATAGATCTTGCTATGGCATATATCAATCATGTGTTCACAATCATATAACACATCATGAAGAAAAAGAGGGTATACTTCATAAATAGGTGTGACAAACCTGAGAAGCTTGTGGTTATCTAACATGCCCTGGAAATATGTAAATCACTTCTCCTTACGACAATAAAATAAATTAAATGATAATAAACTTTTTATAAAAGAAGTAAAGTTTCTTGTATAAAGTTGCTAGTAACTCTTTTATATCAGCTCCGCAAGCAAAAAAAAAACCTTGTTTTGCAGCAAAGCAGGGATATCACTTTGCATTTTTTGATGTGGTGTTACATTATAGATGCTTTTCCCAAGGGAAGTGCTTCCTTTCCATCCCAAAGGTACTTCTACATTGCTTGGTCCATCAGTGTTATAAACTTACAAAATTTACCCTTCTTGATAAATGTTGGAAGCATGCATTATAGAAGTCTGTATGAATGCTTTCCTTCTGGAACAACCTTTTCTTCTTCAGAGAAGCTGAGTTTTAGTACTCAGATAGGGTTTAGCCCTACGGCTACAAGTGCATCATACCAACCTCTGTCCCAGCCCTATTGCATTGCATCAGCATCAGTGCTGCCGGCCAGGCATGAGAGCTCCTGCTTACTATTCAAACTTCCTTTGACATTTCCTTTAGGAGAAATTAGTAGTATTTACCAGTTTGAGATGTTTGGAAAATTATCCTGCCAACAGCTATTATATTCAATTTTACAGTCTCTTCCTCCAAAATCTATCAGAATGAAAACTTATGGTTCTGCACAACAGCACTTTAAAGATTAAATGAGCCTTCCCCCCCTCTTCAAAGCAAATTATTGTGTTATGGCAGCCAGGTGCTATAGCAGGATTTTCATTCTGGTTTTCAGTTAAATCTGATTAATCATAAAAACCAGATCAAATAAGGGAACACCTGCTATAGGGTTTTTGCCATCCGATAAAGGCTTTACAGTAGCAGTCCCGATGATTGCTGTGGCAAACGGCCATGACTACAACAGTAGGCAGCATTTTCCTTCATGGCGGGAGGGGTTGGGGGTGTGGAATTGCAACAATTTGAATAAATTGTTTCACTTCATAAAATCAGGAACAGAACATGTGAATGTCATTAAGTTTAAAATTATCCCAAAACCTCACTAGACGAATAATAATTTTGTCTACCATTGAAACATAATGGACAAGGTACCTTGTTTAGGATTAAAAAAATGCAGACAAGCTCCACAGTCTGTGCAATGCTTTCACGCTTTTAGCATAATCAGGCTCTGAATGTCATTTAAATTCACCTTTTAATATTACTTTGTCTTTCATAGGGGAATAGTAAGGCTGGGACAAAAAATGGTTTAGTTTATTTCACCCACTTTTGTTCTGTGTATGAAAGGTAATGTGAAAATGTGCCCCAGGGTCTGCCCCATTCCGTCGCAGCAAGACACTAGTTCCGAGGAGTAGGTTCTTTTTGCAGTACTTGAGTGCCCCCCATAGGCTACTGCTCAAATAATTGTTTAAAACTAGGCATAAACTGGAGGAAAAAAAAAAAAAAAAAAAAAAATCAATTTTTGGGAAAAGGAGCCTAAAACCTTAAAAACAAACAGCTAACCCCAGTCAAGATACAGCTCACAAACAAAAACTACAGTCATTGACATAATTCTAATTCACTATTAACATCATATTTTATTTTTTGAAAGCTATGTGTTTCAGTAGGGTTAAATTGATACATTGCCTTCCATCATCGATACAAATATTTTAAAAAGCAAAAGAGCTGTTTTTCCAAGAGAATTAACAACGAATTCACAGTTTATAGGAATAGAAACTGCAAAAGGATAATGTAACTTGAAATTATGTAGTTCCCAAAATAAAAGAATTGACACAAATTCATGAATTTTATTAGAAAAAAAAAAAAAAAACCAAAAAAAAAAACAACCCAAAACCCTTGAGTTAATTATGGTGCATACTTTAAAAGTAGGAATTTTAAAGTTAGGTTAATGTCTCTTTTTATAACTGTCTTCCACTTACCTTTGGCAGGACATTAAAATATATTGTCCTTTTATCTGCTAGTTGATGTTAAACATTGTGCTTTGGAGCTAATGAAACTTCCTGGGTATGACCTTGGGGGTGTCAAATACCTCCTTGTCAAATTCTCACATATCTTTGGAGCATCTTATGTCTGCATAAATACCCTTATGGATCGTGAAGAAGAAAGGTGGTAGAAAGGTCGAAGGAAAGTACTGGGGAAAAAAAATCAACTATGATATGAGAAAATAGTTCAAGAGGTGCAGTCGGTGTGAATCGTGTTACTGCGTGCTTCCCAATGGATCAGAAACCTCCAAGAGGTTAATTCCTCCAGGATGATTCCGCTAATGCTGTTAGGGAATCACAGCATTTGCCCTTTCATGTCAATAGATGGAATAACAATGAAACTCTGAAGTTGCTACATGGAGGAGAACAGCTAGAAATGAGAAAACACAGTACGTGATGCTGTGTAAAACAACAAGGTATCAAAAAATTAAATCTTCTCAACAAAGATCACATTCATCTTTATAAAACTACTTCCTTATAGCTGGAGTGGGTAGATCTGCTATCTGTGCCAGCCCACAAATGAAGATAACATGGGTACATAAAATTTAATCCCTGTCTTAACACTGGAGAACGACTCTTCCTATAGAATTACTTTGCCTCTCCTCAGTCTGAAGTCCAGCTCATCTGCTGTTGGCCTTCCTACTCAGGGCGGACTTTTGCTAACTTGGGTACAGCTGATCTAATGAGACACTGAGAAGCCTGTTTCTCTTTCCAAGCTCTGCAGTGTACACTGAGTAGAGTTGGAAGATGTTTCCTTAAGCAATTTGCTAGGTAGGTCTTCACTGATAATAATTTTACAGTCACTGTCTGGGGATTTAGATAGATTCCTCTTGAAAAACATGATTCTAAGTCAAACTGCTGATTTGCTCCTTTTCCCCTCTCCATCTCTCCTCTCCTCCTCTGGGCTGTACAGATTCTGCCTTGTTCTTTACCTGAGATGAGGATATAGGCAGTGGAGGAAAAGAACAAGAGTAGAGAGACAGAAGACCTTTATGACAAAGCAATCCCTTGTTCCAGTGATCCTGGTTCATATGGGTACTAACTTCAATAACCTAAGAAACTCTTTCATGGCTGTGTGCTACATGCCCATCTAAAGAGAAAGCAGCAGCAGGCTGTGCAGTCATACTGAAATAAAAGGATACTCAATATTAGGTGATATCAAATACCAGTTACATGTGCAAAATAACTTTAAGGGCCTTAAAATTTTTGTTCAATACTGGAACTGCAGCAAAAGAGGGCAAGTGATATCAAAACACATGTGATGTCTATGGCTGTGAGGGACCTGGCCTGAGATACTGAGACTTCACTTCCGGGTCTGGTCACAAGGATGTGAATATGGACCTCTGGTTCTCCAGCCCTTTTTCCTTGATGACAGCATGAATGGCTGCTCTCCCCACACATAGAAAAATAGAGCTCAGCTGCTCTTCTCCATGCAAGGGGGACACAGTTCAACATCTGTGTGTTCAAAGGGCTTTCAAAGATTCCTGTAAAAAAAGTCAAGAAAATTGCAGCAGGATGAGAGAGGAAAGTCTTTTATGGGTAAATAACTAACAGATAAGAAACAAAGAGTAGCCGTAAATTATTATTATTTTCTCAGTGGAGAAAGTGGAAGTCACTGCTGGAGTCCTCAAGGAGTCCAAGTATTTCTGCAATATCACATGCAAGCCAAGAAGATATCCACTTTGTGGTTTACACTTTGTCTATCTTAATGCATGCAGAAGCCTTGTGTAAGCCAGTAACCCAGTGCCCTTCCTCTGAATACGAATGCAGGAGATAGATTGAAGAAGAGTGAGTAAATGGTACAGGGAGTGAGAAAAGACAGAAAAAGTAACTCAAGAAATTAACTTGCTGGCAGCTGGAAAAGGTGGGAATACTGGTCTTGGTGGAAGCCTTTTTCATCTGATCTTAAAAGCTTATTGAAATAATGAAAAAAAGGGAAGGAGAAGAAGTGATGGGAGTGACTTATCTGACCAAAAGAGGTGTTAGATAGCCAGTGACCCACAGGAAGATTATTGAATGGAAGAGTCCTGTGGCTTTCAAAATCATAACTGACTTATTTCTTTATCAGTGAGGCTTTTTCTTTCTAGTGATGTACGTCCTGAAGCTGGCATTTGCCTAATACTTTCAGGTAATGAAAATAAAATTGCAATAACAGATCCCCCCCATCAACTTGTACTGAGAACCATTTCTTTGGGGTACATGTGTATGCAAAAAAAACAAAACCAAAATGACCAAAACAAGTCAACACCCCCCACCCCCCAAAAAAAGAAACAAACAAACAAAAAAAAATACTCCAGAAAACAAAAAAACCCAGATTCTGGGGACTGTATTTGTCTTTTCTCAAAGTGAACAAAAGTATCTCTCCAAGCTCATAAACGAGGATGGAGGCAAAAGTGTTTAATAAATGTTTATATTAAGTGCATTTTGATAGAAAACTTAATTTCTTTTTTCTGAAATAGATTTATAAGGATAACACGATAGCAGGGCAAGTGGCTGGGATTATTGGAAATGAAGGCAGGAAGATCTTGTAGTGCCCTATGGCAATCCATCTGGGGAAGATTTCAGAAATATCCAACACTTGCTTTAATATAGCGTGTCCCAAAGCCAAAACTATTTGCTTTTCACAAGCATTTTTATGAGCTACATCTTAAAAGTAATCACTGGCAGAGATAATTTATTGTTAGCCAGAGAGGATATTGAAAGGCAGGGGAGCTATTAATCATCTATGCAGATATGGGTGAAATCCTGGCCCTATGGAAGTCAATAGTAAAATTCCCATTGACATCTGTGAAGCCAGGCTATTACTCTGTATGCTGGAGGTTTAAGTATTTGCTCTATCTGTTAGGTCAAGTTTCTCACTTGTACAATGTTGCCGATCTACAAAGAGTTACATCACAGTTTGTCTGGGGAAATATCTCCAATATACTGAAATAAATGCTTTTCTCCAAGAGTTGATACTTCTAACATTAATAATAGGGGTTGTTTCTGTATTACAAGTAAGATGCAGGTATGCTGTGAAAGGCTACATGTAGAGGTATGGTTGCTCTTTGTAAAGAGTTGCAAGGAGGCTATGGTTCAGATCTTGCTGAGACACTGTCACACTGTCTACCTGGCAAGTCCATCTCTGATTCTGCTTCCCCTTATAGAAGTTCACAATAGAGCTGTCAACCATCACAAACCAACAGCAAGGTCAATACAATTTAACCACTTTCAGAAATACCCACTCTTGAAATGCTTACATACAAGTACATGTGTCCTTTAGAATAATCTATGCCTTTTATATAAAATGGTTATGTGTGTCCCAAAAGTTAACTGCAGCAAAAAAAGCCAGAAAAGAATATACAGTGTTAATCAAGCTTTCTGAATATACAGTGTTAATCAAGCAAATCACTGTTCTGTTGGAGATGATATGTTTCATAGCAGATTACTTGGTGATACTACTCCACTTAGATATCATGATCAACACACTCTCACTTCTGCTCAGTATTTAGTTCCTCTGTGAAACGTGTTGCCGATATTTCATACAGCTCCATCTCCTCTGCAGCCATAAAGGATGCGATCAAATTTTTGGTACCTGCTTGTAGACAAAGTGGCCTGGAGACGTCATTTTTAGTCTCAGCCCAGGGGAACAGAAGTAATTAAACAATTGCTGTTTAAAAATAGCATCACACATCACCAACAGTCCATCTAGGAGTCTGCTGCAAACTACCAGCAGCAAAGATGTTTGGTTTTACCCTCTTCCAGGCTGCCGTGGCAGCTAAAATATTCCTTTTCTTTGAACTGATTTGCTTTGAATGCTGAAGTATATTTGTTTTCCTGAGCAAATCTTCATGATTAATAATAGTAGGTAAGAGTTATTTTGTGTGTTTTATTTTAATGAGTAAAACCCAAAGCACAGGAAAGTTTGTGTTCAAACAAAACTTGAACAATATTCAGTGAAGTATTTTAGTCTTTCTTGTGTCTTGTTTGATGTTCAGGATTCAAACCTGTACTACTACAGTGTAAATCCCTATATGGGAAAAGATGGGTCTGACCCCAGCAGTGAATTAAATCACACTGTCTAGCGTATTTGGAACTGCTATATTTTGTTCAGAAGCACAGGGCAGATATGAGGAATGATAGCCTTATTTATATATTTGGTTTTATGTATGTTCAAAACAGGCTGAAAAGGGTGATAATTAAATCATGAATAAATATGAAATTTCCTTCCTTTAAAGCCCAGCCTGCTACCTGAGCTCAGACTTTGCATATCAGGCAGGGTTTTATCCTGTAGATTCAGCTTGCTGAACCCTGTTGTCAGCATCTTGAGTGATACGTTCAAAGTGCAAGATCTGGTCTGGTGCATAGAGAATGAGATTTAGCAAAATACTGGCAGCCTAAAGCCTTAAATTCAGATTCAAGAGGCACACTGGCTTCCTTCCCAGGGCTGTGGGATGTCAGTCCTGGCAGTCAGCACTGTGATCCCACTTCCTGGGACCTGCATTCCTTATTACTGCTTCAGGAAGAAGCGTATGCTCCTCTCCAAGGAAGTGGCAGAACAAAGTGAAACCCCCAGCTTCAAGCTTGTCTCAGTTTCCTAAAGATACAGCCCTGGGGAAGTAAGTGTATTGAGCAGCAAAGAAGCTGGGTCAGCAAGTCTGGCCCCGCATCAGGACACGCTAGCAGCATGGCCAGACCTCAGAGGTTTTGGCATCCATTGTCTTCCCTACCCTTAGGTCCCACGCATGAGGTGCATTCTGTCTGTTGCCTGTCATACTGCAGCTTGCCATCCTTCCATCCCAGATTTTGGATGGGAGATGCTCCTGATTATGGAGCATATGTTGCCCTTCCCTGCACAGGTGCAGAAGGCAGCCAGCACAAGCAGGGTTGGGGGATGGCATGGGATGAAGCAGAGGGATGATCCAGGAAATGTGATCTACGTGTTCGGTATGCAGAAAGGCATCAGATGCAAAAAGCATCTTAATTATGGCAATTCAACACAGAAGTATAACTGCTTTCATAATTTTGCAGGGCACTGATAGGAAATACACAACTCAGTGAGGCTGTAGCACAGGTGGAGCCAGAATGCCAGTGATAAGGTCATTCAAGGGGGAATGTGGACAGGACAATACCTATGGGGCAGGGTCCTGCTCTTCTACCTGTTGCTGGCTTTGTGCTAAATTTGTCAGGCATTGCCTTTGGTTGCTCCACTTGTTTACCATTCCTCCAGGAATAGTGAAAATCATGCATCACAAGATTAAATATTCTCCATTTTGGGATTTTTAAAGAGCACCTGATTTCAGCATCTGCATGGGTCTGTATAATAGCTGTGGAAGGAAAGGGTTGTGATAGTGTGTCCCTCTGGCATTTCCATGCAATGCAGAAACACCTTTTCCACTTTACCAAATATCTCCAGAAAGGTATCAGAAGCCAATATTCATATAGACTTCCATGAATGGCGGTTTCTTCGGAGAGGATTGGGTTTTCCTAAGGGAAGTGACTAACCATGATTTTCTAATCAAACAGCAGAGTTGTAAAACAAACAGAGATTCAGATGCCAGCTTCACATCTTGCTCTGTGGTGTTAACTGTCACTAGCACCTCACTCATCCATGGGGTGCAGAAAGAGGGGCAAGAAGAGCCATGATCTTTCTTGCTTGTTTTTCTCTTTGCTTGCTTGCTTGCTTGCCTGCCTGCCTTGCCCTCAGCTCTTAAGACAATGCACATCCTGCTGGGTGGTAAAAAGATGATTTGTGAGCTTGCCAGGAGTTTATAAATGCCAGTACCTGAGCAACTACACCAGAACAGATTGAAGAAGACATGATGCCAATCTGAAAAGAAATGCTGAATAAGGATAGTAGCTCCCTTTTCGAAGTGAGTTAATGCAGAGTGCATGAAGAATAGGTAAGATTTTGAAGTTGGACTATTAAACCCATGTTCTGCCACACACTGTACCAATTCCAGGCACCTGAAAAGATGTTGTGGAATAAGTGTACGTATGATGAAGTGTGAGCGTGCATCTGTACAAATGCAATGTTTGGTAGAAATGAAGTCAGGGTATGGGGAACTAGCTAAACACAATTTTATGCTACACTGAAATACCCAAAACAGGGAAATGGAGGTCACATTTTTTGTGTGCATTCTTCAAGCCTGGGCTACATTTAAGAGCTGTATTTTGACTTATTTTCTCCCTCGTGGTTCCTTTTTAGAAACCTCACAGACTTCTTGTAACAGATTATGTAATGGCTTTATTTTCATGTAGACAGGATCACCTCAGTACTTTGAACACCGCTCCAAAACCCTGTCACACTGTCAGGGGTTTAATACAGCATGTATCACTTTACATGCTGTCATAGTATTTTGTACATTAATTAGGCCAATTCAGAACACTCACTGTCAGCAACACAGTACAAAATTCAAATAAGCTTTCTAAGTAATCAACAATTTATCATTTATTTATGCATCCTTTTTATATCTAGCTTAACATTTAAGCATTAATGTAAAAAAGTCTTTGAGTTTACTATCGCATTTTACTCTGCATAATTGAATGTATGAATCTTCTTTGTTTGATATATAAAACTCTTGTGATGGGTGTAATTCAGCTAACATGTCTGCTTTTAGTACATCTTTATTCCAGTATTTCACTAAAGGGAGTGGAAAAAAATGTAGATGTGTTTTTAAATTTTGGAATTCATAATCCCCATAGGACTATAGCATAAATGATGCATCGTCAAGTTATGCATCATCTGTGGCATATACCTGACACTGACGGAAAAGCAGCTTTCTTGAGTAGTACTTTCACATGGTCAGACTGGAGGAGCTCTGCTGCCCTAGGCAAAACTACCAGTCACCCGTACAAACAGGTACTGCATGTTTTGCAAGAGCAACTCTCAAGACTTTTAAGTTCACCCTTTTCCTGTGACCCACATTACATCCCCTTTTCAGAAACAAGGCTGCTGCCATGGCTATTTTGTCTGAAAAATAACATTCGTTCTGTGTTTTGCCACCTTTTTTTTTTTTTTTTTAATAATTTGTGTATTTTAAGCTCTTCCTGCCTCCCCCCACTTCCCATTCCTAGTCTCATCCTGGCTCCCACTGGCTCAGCAGAGGCTAACAGCATCCCTTCTGCTATGGGAGAAAGATGCAAAGGCTTGCCATCTAGCATTAATCAGTCCCCCTGAAAATGTGAGGCAACCAAAGCTGGTACTTGTCAGGTACAGCAGGAACCATGAACTACCTAGCAGTCACCTAAAATGCAGTCTTCACAGCAGAGCAACAGCAAAACAAGAGGGGTTTGCTGTATGTATTGGTGGGTGTTGCTTGACAATGGAGGAATTACATTAAATTCAGAAATTTTGAAGTTAGAAAGTGTCTGTAGAGAAAAGAAAACCTTGAACCTTTTACAGGTAAAAAAATGAAAAAAGAGAACATGGAGAACAGTATCCAAAACAAACACCTAGACATACTGGGTATTAGGGGGTTATTTGGTGGTGGAGAGGAAAACTTATTAGAGTTCCAGTAATAGCTTTCTATAGCAACCACAGAAATACGAGATCTGGACAGAAGGAAAAGGAGAAAAAAAATCCTTTTGCCTCTGCTGATGAAGGCAACATTTCTTTCCTTGAATAATCTGGAGAAATCTGTCAAAAGCCATTATTCATAATATGTTCAACAGAGGAATATGAAAATATCTTACAATGTAATAAGCAGGTGCATTCTTGCCCAGTATTCTTTCCCACCTAATGATGGTGAGGAAAAAATCGGTTTAATTATTAGTTTTATTTCTTTGTTGAACGAAAAATGGCTTACTGAGAGAGATTTGCATTTTGTATCATGTTAAGAAGCCAGTACACACTTGTGCAATCAGATACTGAAGTTCTTAGATAAGAGGATTAAACTGTGCAACAATTTCAAGATAGAATTCTCAAGTTCCTATCCTTAAGTTGCAAAGATATAGCCATAGCTACGGCAATTATATACTTCTTATTTCCCAAACTGAGAAATGAAGGATGCAAAAAAGTGGATACAGAAGAGTAAAACCTGATCTCACACCTCACCCAAATTAAATGGGAAAGTGGTTTTTTTTAATGCCTCAATCTATAGATGCTTAAGTACTAGGCCTGTTTTGAAATATCTTTTATATTCAGAGATACACTTGGTTTATTTTTGTGCTTCTTACAGGCAAAACTTATTTAGTTTAGTTCTAATAATTATTAGTTAACTTACAGTTCCCTTGCTTCAACCGTGTTTTAAATTTCAATGAAATTTATATAAGGGATGAACAGAAAAATGAGGAAAATTATATCCTTAGTTCCAAACTTGAACCTGCCACTTGCTAAATTCGTTGACCTAGTTGCTTATAGGTCAGAGACACAAAATTTCTGTTGATCCTATCCTACAATGGAAGGATCCTGCCCTACAATAGAAGGATCTTGCCAGCTTCTTTTATCCTTATCACCTTAGCACCTATTTTCATACCTTCTCATCACTGCCTTAGCCTGTCTCCATTACTCACTTAGTTCAACCCTCACTCAAGCCTGGAGAAAATAGATTGCAGTCCCAGCAAATTTGCTGCTACCATCCTCAGTCCTGTCTGCCACAACCTTGTGTAAATTCTTGTTCTCCCTATTTGTGCCATGGTTCATATCTTGTTCAGGTCTTGAGATGCCACTAATGATAGATAGGAATACTGACAATAATAAAAAAACCCCACTCTATAGGAAAGAGCAACAGTTTTTCTTGTTTTCCTAACCATTTGAATCTCTGCTTTAGCCAGAAGCACCAACAGCTTCAGTTTCCCATTGCAAGTGTACTTGTCTCAGCTGAAAGGTAGCATTATGTAAGATTTATGTGTTGCAATTATAAAGTATTGTTTTAGACATTTCTCCAGCATTACAACATTTCAGCTGAAATCTGAAGTTGTGTAAAAAAGCACTCAAAATGTAAACCTTAAAATGCAATTTTAATAGTGTCCTCAGCTTGGCAGCAGCCCAGCGTAGTATTGCTCCACTCCCATACCAGTAAAAGCAATAAAGTATGTAAAGGATATGGATGGGGAACACAGTCAGGAGGCACTCATACATAAATACTGGTTTCTGCTCTGCCTATCAGAAATGCCAAGAACATCCCGTTCACAGCTTCTACAGTCAGAGCTTCGATCCTGTGAATAAGGCTTTAATCCATACCCCAGTATTGGGGTGCGTCTGTATAGATGTCAAAACTGCACCTGTCTCTCACCTAGAAATGCCAGAAACTAGAGTCACCACATCCCTATCTCTTCTCCCCGAGACACTCCTTGACCTCACAAAGAAGTTATTGAGAGAGAAAAAAGAAAAAAAAAAAAATCTCTTAGCTCAAATCTACAATTTTATCCAGTTTATTCTGTGCTGCAGAGTGTGCTCAGGTATCAATTATCCCATTCATGCAGAAGTAATAGACCTAACTTGCAGTACCCAAATACTAATGAAGAAAAACAGACTTATATGTCTCAAAACACCATCTTTCTTTCTTTCTTTCTTTTTTCTTTTTTTTTTTTCCCATGTCTAATGGTTGTGCTCTTTCTTGTTATGTCTGATAACGCTCTTTTAATCAGTTATTTCCAGTATATCTGATAACTATTTATAGTGTGAAGAATTGGGTGTACAGGAGCAAGACATGGAACCAGAGCCCCTTACTACCAACTGAAAGCCCTAAATGTTAAACTCAGAAGGTCATGTTCTCCCCCATTTCTGGTCCCCTGGCAAGTTAAGATAGGAGATCTGGAGTGTGTCTCTCTGGCCAGAAACCCGAAGCACAAAGGAAGAGGAGTTCACATCTCCTGAGGGTGGGTCTAGAAATGGGTCTTTTCTTCAGAAGCTCTTACACTGTGTATGGTCAGTAGTGGCTCATCATCTACCTTGGTTTTAAAAGTAAACAGCTTTACCTGGAAGGGCAGTGACGGGCCTTCACAAAATGCCTCTGGGGTTCCTTCTAGGCAACATAGGTACTGTGGTGTCAGCCTCAGCTCAGGTAGCTGAGCTCAGGACAGCAATTGAGTTTTAGGCTTATTTCTCTCATTGGTATTGGTATTTTTTGTTGCAAATCAGACTGTATCCCTGCTTCGTGCATGTACTGTGTGGCATGATTTTGGTAGTAGGGGAGCTACAGGTGTGGCTTCTCTGAGAAGCTGCTGGAAGCTTCCCCTTTGTCAAATGGAGCCAATGCCAGCCAGCTCTAAAATGGACTCACCTCTGCCCAAGGCTGAGCCAACACCAACAGTGGTAGTGCCTCTGGGATAACACATTTCAGAAGGGGAAAAAGTTACTGCAGAGGAGCAACTGCAGCCAGAGAGATGGGTGAGAATAAGTGAGAAACAGCTTTGCAGCGGACACCAAGATCAGTGAGGAAGGAGGTGATGAGGTGCTCAAGCCTGTGGTGCAGACTATGGTGAGGCAGGCTGCGCCCCTGCAGCCATGGAGGTTTACAGTGGAGCAGATCTCCACCTGCAGCCTAGGGATGACCCTCTGCTGGAGCAGGGGGATTCCCGAAGCAGGCTGTGGCCCTGTGGGAAACCTGCACTGGAGCAGGCTCCTGGCAGCACCTGTGGCCCTATGGAGAGGGGAGCCCCTCAGGAGCAGGTTTGCTGCAGGGCTTGTGACCCCGTGGGGTATCCACACTGGAGCAGTTAATGAAAAACTGCAGCTTGAGGGAAGTCCATGGAGGACTGTCTTCTGTGGGAGGGACCTCATGCTGGAGCAGGGGAAGAGTGGAGGAGTCCTCCCCTGAGGAGGTAGAAGCAGCAGAGACAAGCCATGATGAACTGACATGGGGGGAAAGTGTTTTTAAGATTTGGATTTATTTTGCGTTATCCTACTCTGATTTGATTGCTAATAAATTTAACTAATTTCCTCAAGTTAAGTCTGTTTTGCCCATGACGGTAATTGGTGAGTGCGCTCTCCCTGTCCTTATTTTAACCCACAAGCCTTTTGTTACATTCTTTCTCCCCTTTCCAGTTGAGGAGTGGAGTGATAGAGAAGCTTTAGTGGGCATCTGGCATCAAACCACCACAGTGCCTTGGTAGTTTTAGTTCATACTTATGAGGCATTCAACTTTTAGTTCAAGTTACTAAGAAATAGAGCTTTGGGTCCTGCTATTTCTCACTATTTTTAATTCCAGACTTCAGTGGCTTGTGGCTGTTTAGCAAGACGTGTTTGCATTTCTGCAGAAGTGTCCTCCTGCTGAGCCATCCTCTCTCACCATCTCAGGAAGGCAGGCCTTTGCATTGTAGCAGCACTAGAGCACTCACAGATTCCATGCGTTTCCATATGAAACCAGTTTCTCTGAATTTCATTCTGCTCCTACATAATGGCTGCTCTGCCTACTGCAGTATAAAATTAACTCCAAGGTGAGAGCTTAAACTGAAACTGTGTGCATCGGCACAAAAAGAACCCACCACAAAGTTAATAGCAAGAATATATTGTAAGAGATTATGCTGCAGAAAAATAGCTGCTGCTGCTCCTTCCATCCTGTTTCTGGTGCAATCTCATCTTGACTCATGTAGCTCAAATTTGCTTGAAGGAATAAGATGAAATTATATTACAATAGCAATATGCAGTCATGATTCAAGTTGCACCTTTATCTTCTGCTCATAATGAGAACCTGAAAATGTTAGAAAATTATTACTTCATTAGCATGGGTTCAATTTTATTGATGTTTTTTAATATATGCAAGGTCTTGCTACTATGGACCTTATCGATGTCATCCATTAATAGTAACATTAAATTTATCTAAGTCTGAATCTCAGACTAGAACTTTAGGATTCTATTGGTAAAACAATGTTAAACTTAGAAGTAGGAAAAAGGGACCCATGGTAGTTGCACATATTTTTAGTGATTTCCTGGACAGGATGAGTATGCATGAATGACGAAAGTAGTTTTGGTAACAGTGATTTTGAAAAAAACATACCTGTAATTTTATAGAATTATAAAACTGTACTGAGTGATGTCTCATGTAGCTCCCTACATAAAAGGCTTGTTTGTCTTGTCCTTCTGCTGATGCATGTACACTACTCTATTTGGCATGTGAGGAAAGCTGCGGGTGTGTTGCTGGTATAATAGAGCCACAAATGAATATGCTAGCAATTTTAGAATTACTGGGTTTATTCCCTTTCTCTTTAAAGCTCTCTATAAAAGTTTTATGCTTCTTTGAACTTTTTCAGAGTTGACTGTTAGGGCAATAGAGGTTTTAATCTACCATCAGCTCCATCCTTCTCTCTCTCCCGCTTCCTCTCTCTTTTTTTTTTTTTTTTTTTTCCTGTCTATTAAGCAGAGATTTCAGGATATTTTCTTTTACTGTTCCCTTCTGTTTGTAGTGATTTTAGAAGAAACTCCAAATCTGAATGATCTTACTAGCTAGGCTAATAACTTTGCCTTCACACTGCAATGGGCATCAAATTTGTTTGCAATTACCAGTGATCTCCTGTAAAACTCACCATATTTGAAACAGAATACCAGGTTATTTTACAACAGAGGTAATAAAACCCAAATGCAAAACAATCATTTGATCTTAGAGCCATTATGAATATATAGAGATTGATTCCTTAGTTTTTATTTTAAAAGCCTTTCTATTTTTACTTCAAAATCTAATTCACATAGTTTAGGAGTTATTATAAAATAAATGGTTAATAGCATTTTATTTTCCTTTCATTTAGTGTGAATTAGACAGCAGTGGGCTTAGTCCATTAAGCCATAATATCTGCTACATGAAAACTACACATATTCTGAAGTTTCCAAAACAAACAAACCCAAACCTAAAAATTACCCAAACTCAGAAATCAGCCTGAGGGAAGCTCAAGGAAATGAATAAAAATATCCAGAAGGAATTAGAATCAACAGTGAAGAGACAGTAATTGGGTTGGCTTTAGGCTAATTCACACACTGCAAGTTTCTTGATCTGAGGGGTTGGGGGTTTTCTTTAGTGTGCTTAGACTTGTCTTCAGCCTTGCTCTTGGCCTTACCAGAGAGGTGTCACTTATGCATATTTCCTACACTGCTTTTTTCTTATTGGCTTAATATATACACGTGCATATATGTGTGTGTATGTACATGATATATTTATATATGTATATTTCCAGATTTATATGGAAAAGTATTTCTTTTAAATGAACTACACCACAAACATGCTACTGCAAGCCAGGAAAGTAATTATTGCAGGGTGCAGTCATGTGCTCATATGTGACATTGCCCTGGCAATTGTTTGACAGAAGAGCTTAAACTTCCAGTTCATATATAGTGCTAAAGCCTCCTTCTTCACCATTAAAATGTAAGTTACAATATTCTTCCTTTTTAGTAGGGAAAAATGCATACTAGTGCAGTGTGGCTAATTTCTGAGCCTATAGCCCAGGGTAACACAAAAATAAATTCACTTACTTCAATAAAGTGATTTTAAGTCTACACTGGAGTAACTGTAAATAAACATTTTTCACTTGAACTCAAAGTTTCTTCATAACGGAACTGTTCAAGGAGAACCCATATTTTCATCCAACACCATGTAGAGAGAGCTTTTTTCTCCCCCTTTGAAAAAAGTGAAACCTTCCCTTTCTGTATTAACTACCTAGATATTCATACGGTCATCACAAATTGCTGGGATGACTCTGCCGAGGAGAGATATATTTGCAGTCAGCAATCTCTTCTCCTCAGATGTCAGTGGTCATATCAAGAAAGCAAACAAAATTAGAAATCAGACTAAGCAAAATAACAGCAAAAAACTTTAGTTTGCTACTTCCAGTAAAGTAAAAGCTCCCCTTCCTGGGAAACTTTCTGGGCTATTTGTGTAGCTTCTACATGACCGCAGAACCTGACGCCATAATGTATATGTATGTGCAGCTGCTCATGCAGCCAGTGCTTTGCAGAAAAAAGCATATTGGCATAGCCTTAAATAAGAAACAAGCCTTAAATAAGAAACAATCTGGAAATTTTGACCAGTTTGGCCAAAATAATGTAAAAAGTTGGAGGCAGAAAAAGGATCAGTACCTCAATTTTCTTAGTGTTGCACTGCTCTTCCAGAAGGCAGTGATGAAGGGGCACTTTGTAGGACGTCTGTAAACCTGTAAAGAGAAAAGGAAAAGACAATGTTTAGAAAATCAAGCTGGAATTCATCCTTTGCAATTAGAGAGGGTGTTTGTCCCTCAGACTGGCTCACAGAGCTACAACTTCCAGTTTACACTCTTGGATTTTCTGGAGAAAATATATTCAATGAAAGCCTTCATTTGAACTCCTGTCCATTCACATCACTACATTTCTTCAGGCTCTTCTGTGGAGCAATATTGTACCAATGCAGGGTAATATAGTTTGGCCTCTGGATTACTCCAGGAGTTTTCAGAATGATTATGAGCCAGTGTTTTTACTTCTAAGGTCTGTGAGAGTCAGGATGCTTATCAGCTTAGGTGACTCTGTGATTGCAAAAGAACAAAAAAGCCCACTAAGTTTGCACCTTTTAACCAGAAAGTACCTTTTAAGAGCATTACAGTTGCTGGTAAAAATAAATATGTCTATTTTAATTTATTCTCTCAGTTTTTTTGAGTTATGCAGTAGAATGTATAACACTGTATCTGGCCATAATGGTAGAATGAAAAGCAAACAAAGTACTAGGATATTTTTCTGCTGCGTTTTTTACTACTGGAGAGGTTACAGTATTAATAAACCATCTCAATGGCATGGTCTCACCTGTAATTAGGTCTTCAATTTTGGTTATTTCTTCAAATGTGTGACACTAATAAAGGGATATACTGAGCAAAGAGGCAAACTGTAAAAATATTAACCTTTAGATAATTTTGGTCCTATATGTGGATAGATAGGAAAGAATAAGATGGTTTAACTTGTGCAGCAATGACAGAAAGCAGTAAATAAAATCCTAAGTGCTATATTTTTCTTACCAAAAGGTAAACTCTGAGATCATGTAAACTTTCCTAATGTAAGAGGGATAAAGCATTCAATAAAACTGAAAGCACTCTCCTTTCAAACACATAAGAAAACATAAAATTGTGCATCTTACCTCCCACCTCCTTCTCACACTATTAACCTCTGGAACTCAATGTTAGTCACTGTTGGGACTCTGAAGAATAAAGGTTTGTACAGATAGTAAGATAATCTACTGTCAAATGTATAGTGGCAGCTTCATGTGATGCTCACATTTCATGGAATTATCCAGCCACATACTGGACTTACTTAGAAAAATCTCTATGCCACATTGTCTCTTCTGAGATGTCTTTGTGTCTTTCTTGGAAGTGCTAGAGACAAGAAAATTCCTGGTTTTTAGATCATGCCAAGGTCTGTTGTGAGGTTATAACATCTGAAACATAATAAAATTGGTTTTTTTCTGCATTCAAAGGAATTGGCAATATTGCACAGGATCCCTGCACCCCTAGGAATATGAATAATTTCATGGAATCCTGGTCTTCTGTTAAAAAATTAATTTTTCCCAGCATTTTCCTGTCTAGCACTGCCTTTTACTGGAGGTTATATTTGCAGATGGGAAGAAATCCATGAGTGACGAGATGAGAGGCAATGTTTGAGTTTAGTCTTGCCACTGTATTAATGCAGTCTCTTTGGCTTGCATATAAGTAGATGGGTCCCTCTGTACTCTCCAAAATACATCATGCTATATTCCCTGCAAATAATCTCATATGAAATCATGATCAGGTGAAATTATTCTCCTTCTGCCTGCTGGTTTTTCTGTCTAATTTAGTGTGTGCCGCAAGCAGGGGCCTGGGGAATGAGCATCCTATAAACACTTCCAAAAGGCATGGCAGGGAGGAGGAGGATAGTTCAAGTTGTAGTTAAACAGCACTGGCTATTGAATCATTTAATGATTTCCCAGTTTTCAGAAGTTTTTAGTTACCGTGGTTCAATATGACATGATATATGCACACTTGTAGACGAGGTCACGTCAGCCAAAGAAATGTCATGTCAGTACTTGCAATGTCTGAATGGAGGCTAATTTGCTAATGTCATTTAATGAGGTATTCGGTCACTGGTGCAGCATAAGGAGACCTGTGCCATGATGATGTTCACTTTACCTTTTCCTGCCATTGAGGGAAGAGGAGCAGTGGCAGCTGTTGGGTTGCAGGTTTCCCCTCCATCCTTCTGCCAGCCCTGAGGGACTCATGCTAATGTACAGCTAAACATGGCATTCCTTTCCTTTGATAGTGTTATTGTGGAAGGGTTTGCTAATACACAAAAGCACCATGTCAGGATAATAATGCCCAAACAGTAGCGTCTACACTAGCCATGTTTTAAAGGGTTAGGTAGATGTTATAACAATGTAACTTGGATTTCAGCTATCCACCCAATAGGACCATCAGAAGACTTTAATGAGAGTAATTGATACAGTAATCTTGGAAAGCACTTTTGAAATGGGACTATATTAAGTTTATTATCATATAACAGAGCCATATAACAGGTCAAATCATTAACTGGAATATTGTTACAGATTGAAGAGAGAACCTGATTAAAAAAAATATTCCATTATTTTTACTTTTATTATTATTTCAATAGTCAAATGTGTGTTATAAAATGTGCCTTGAAATATTTGAAGATGGATTTTATAATCCATTCAAAGTAGACACCTTCAGCACCAATAAGCTGGTTACTTTAATGTTTTTCTATGCTCTTATCTATAGCCTTGATGGTCAAAAAAATATGTTTTGCTCTCTTTTTTAATTTCAAAAGGAATGCTTTCCACTTGATTCCTGAAAGTGGGGCTCTTAAGTCAGCAACTTTAGAGTTCACATCACTCCATATCAAGCAAGGAAAGATGTATATAGTGAACAAGGAGTACCCAAGTAGCGCACAGAGGTAAATAAACTATTTCAAAGGACCAGAGCAGAGCAGAGGGAGATGAGGAGGAGGAGTGAAAGTTGAGCAGTCAACCATATTATATGGTGAATAAAGAAATGAGAAAGACAGTGGCTCCTTAGGCTCTGCTTGTGCCATACCACGCTGCCAACCAATCAGACCACTGTTTTGTGACCTGGTTGTTTGTATCCCATTTATATTTTCCGTGTGTTATAAATGTGTTAAAAAATCAAAAATGTCCTGCTAAAAACTCAAATAAACCCCCAAAGCATGCCAGTAAGATCCCCTCATCTTACACCCTTTAAAATTACAAAAAGGAAGCTGAAACCATATTTTGCAAACACAGGAGCCTGTTTTCCAGGCAGGGATCCTTTCTGGTGCCCCCAGACATCTCACAAGATTCTTCCCTAGCTTTGGAAGAGGATTAAGCTTTTTTCACATAACTGTGCACTAGTGTTGAGTTCTTCCCTTAGGAGAAACAGTACATGCCAATTATCTCTTTCACCTCCCAGCTGAACTGTGGGAACACTCTCCTGTATTTCTCCACCTCACAGCAATCACCTCCATCCTATGTCCTTACTATCAGCAGAGGACTTGCTGCCTGTGAAAGGGTTTTTTTTTGTCTCTGGGAAGACATGCAGGCATCCTTAGAAAGCAAGCGTATCCCTGTGACGTGTTATGATGTGCTGCAATGCAAGGCACATCCTGAGGCTTTTCCTAATATCCGTGTTCACTCTCCAACATTACTTGTTTGGGTTTTTTTCCTTCGCAACACTGAAAGAAATATTTGCACAAATTGCAACTTTCTTTGTTTCCTTCCTTTTTTTTTTTTCCTTTTTTTTTATAGACCTAGTAATAAGCACCTATTTTTAAACACTGGTTTTGATCCTGTGTGTGGCAGTAGTTCAGGTTTTAGATTAGTTACTGGAGTAGTGGAATTAATGAAATCTCTGCTGCTTAGACTGATAATAATAGGAATATGGCCAAAGGGGAAGTGAAGTTTGAATGGAGAAAAAGACCAACACTCAGTTACAGAGACAATTGTGTTATATATTTTTGCATTGATTTGAAATTCTCTGTTTCTTTAGCTCCCCACTCATTAATGACTGCTGTTACCCCAGGGTCTGGGATTTAACAAGCCTTTCAGATGAATTCTGCATTACTGTTTTTCACAAACATTGTTTCAGACTTGGGAAACTCAGGGATATGTTCTTACAGTTTCACCATCAGCTACCTTTTTCAAGCTCTCCTTTGTAACCAGCATGATTAGCAGCAGAGCATTTAAAAACCATAATCTGAGACTCCAGAAGATGATTTCTTAGTAAAGGATAGGTTTTCATGCAAATTCTGGTGTAGAATACAGTCAGACTTTGTGATATTCTTTTCAATTTTTTTTTTGCAGCTTGCTAAAGTCAATAAGATGACTTTAGGTGACTTCTGCAGACTGTGTCTCAAGCCCATATACATTAGCTATCTGTATGAGAGGCCAACTTGTTACTCATGTTAGTCCTAGATCCCCTGATCATATGCAGTATTTTATAATTACTGACTCATTGATGAAGTTAAATCTAAGTTTAAACTTAGTTTTTCTAACATCTTAATTGAAAAAGGAAAGAGCTGTTTGAAGCAACAGCTGCTATTATTGCTTTGAGGATAACTTTCAGACAGGGCTTTAAAAAAATATACCCTTGTGTGATATGTGACTTCTGATTTTTCTTTCTTTTTCAAAATATAGCTGACTTTTCAAACATGTCTTTCTGTGATAAGCCTTAGAGCACTACTGTTAGCAGACATTCTGAATCAACAGATGTGTCTTTTTTTTGTTATTTTTTTTTTAAACAGAGCACATAAATTAAAAATCAAAATGCATATTGCAATAATACAACACATTTCTTCACATGAGGGAGTGACCTCATTTGCCACTGTTTTACAGGAGCAATGTGCCAGCAATGTTAATGAAGTGCTATCAATTCATGCGCTTTCTCAGTTGAATACTTTTGACTTCAAGAAGTGACACATCTTAAATTCTATAGTACTGTTTGATACACAATACACACACACTCAAAAGCACATATGATATAGAGCTTGCCTATTCAACACAATATTGACCAAAGAGTGGGATAGAACATGGCGCTGGGACTATGGCTCTTAGCTGAGTGGTGCTTCAGCTTTGGGTTCCTATATGCAGAAATTCAAGGATCAAAATATTGTATTATGACTCATGAAAGGAAAGCTCATTCCCATCATACTCAGCCTCCTATCACCTAGACAAAATAATATGAGGCTACAAAACATGCATGAATGCAAATTTCCCTTGGTTTTGGTCTGACACATGAACCTGGAGCAGGGGAGCTGGGGGCAAATGACAGCAAGTGTTTTGGTGTGAGCTGGGAATTTCAGGCTTCCAGTTACTAATCCACACTAGATTGTTTGTCTTTGCTCCCAGTGTTCCAAGTGACTGCTAAATTAGAGTTAACCTGGGTACACCTTCTTTGCTGAAATCCTAACTCAGTTTTTCTATGTGAACACCCATTTAGTATCTATATCTCACTCCCACCTTGCAATGTAAAATAATAATATTCCCTTGCCTCATATGGTCTAATGAAGTTTAATACATTAAAGATAGTGAGGCACTAGTTGCTATAGTAATATACTATTTAAATAACTAAGGGGAAAAAAACTCCACCCAGAGAAGAATTTCAACAAATGCAGTTTATTGAGGGCTACTTGCTTTTGCACAAAACATCTTTAGGATGGTGAATACACCATGTGGAAAGTCTCCAAGAGGCTATTCTGCAAAGGAGCCTGGCAAGAGTGGTGAGGTGTCCAGTAGTAGTAAACACTGAGCATGTAGAATGCTTTCCCATCCCATCCACATCCAGTCTTATCTGTCTGTTGGTGAGGTGACAGCCATGGAGGGTGAATTGTCCACCTGATACCCTCAGCCTGGGAGAGGCACCTCTGACCATCCCTTCACAGACCAAATGAGGTTCATGGTTTGTTTTAGGAAAGGTCAGCAGTCACATCTAGTTCTTGTGAAGCAGCCAGCTGGTTTGATCATTTATACAGGCACAGAAGCCTGGACTGTAGGTCCCTTCCTGACTGGAAGCAATTAAAATCTCTGCTGCAAGATTAGACTCTCTTTAGAAAATACCTCTGATCTTGAAATC
Source organism: Psilopsiagon aurifrons (assembly GCA_025447955.1). Taxonomy (NCBI): domain Eukaryota; kingdom Metazoa; phylum Chordata; class Aves; order Psittaciformes; family Psittacidae; genus Psilopsiagon; species Psilopsiagon aurifrons. The sequence continues at coordinate 27,280 of JAOEHY010018911.1, forward strand.
AGAAACCCACCACTAGTTTGTAGTGCAATGGTTTAGGTACTACGATGTAGGACTGGAAATGTGGTCTTGAACTTTCCTGGCAGAAGGTGAAATTAAATATATATTCTCAATTTCTTGGGCGAACTCTATAAGAAATAGCTAGCATATATAACATACCAGCACTACTACCACCAATCATGCTTTCGAGGGCCAAGTTTTAAAAATAAAGTGACTTCATCTGTATTCTTCACTTTCGTTGGCTGTGATTTCTGAATGACTATTAGATCGAATTTCTCGAGAGATATAGAGAAAAGAATGCTGATTTCCAAGAGTCCTGATTAGCCTGAAGGGTGGAGTAGGCACTACCTTACTGATAGGGGTGAAACTGTGGACAGCAGAGGAAGATAAATCCTAGATGTCCAGTGAGGTAGCTAGCAGCCAGGACATTTTGAGCAACACCTTTGACTTGGATGCTTCAGTTTCACCTACATCACACTTTAGGCACTTGCATCATTTTCAGATCTTGTCAATGTTGACACTGAATAATTTCCTAAGTCAGGCCATAGGTGGAAGAAGAAAACTAGAAACCTATCCCATTCTGTAAAGGTGGTTCTTCATTATGAAAGCAAGGATAATTATTTTAATTCTATTTCTGATCATGATTCAGAAAGGATGAATACAACAAAGAAAATGACAGGTTTTTAGGAACATTTTAAAAGTTGTATATTCTCTAATTTGCTTTTAAAAAGAAGGATTTTTTTTTAATATATAATTAGATGCTCTATTCCTTTGTAAGGTTTTGTTTGGGTTAAAATGCATGGATAGAAATGGAGAAAATTGGTAAAAATATATCTTAGTAACAGGTCAAATGCAAAATCTTTAACTTACAAACAAAACCTGAAAGCAAATGAGTCTCTGTTGAAATCAGTAGGAGCTGAGATGGCTGATTGAGCAGAAAGTGGGAAAAATAATAGTTTGTTGCTTCTCTGAAGGGAAGGCAAGTCAAGTCAGTCCACCATGACCTGCTTATGTAGCAGACTTTGTACTTAAACGGGTTATTTTACGTATAAACAATGGACTTCTAACCTTGACTCCAGCATGCACCAGATTCCACTAACAGCATTACTGATGGAAGATAAAAATAGTAATTTTTTTAAGCAGAATATTTTAATCAGAAAATTCTGACTCTGTAGTAGAGTGAAGTGCTTCATGGGAAAATATCAGTTTTGAGAAAACTTTTGCCTCAAATGGTTTATAAACTGAGGGTGAAAATCCTGATTATAATAATATGAAGAAAAACCTGTCTCTAAAAATATGTGATGGTTTTTTACTGGTGCAGATAATCCCAGCCTTCCCCAAATACATGAGCATGTATCCCCACTGGGCTGTAGTCTCATTCTTTTTCCTACTCAGTAGCATTTATACAAAGAGAAACTGCTGTAATAAAGACTTTTGAACAATTTATTATGGTCCCCACCTGGGAAAAGGATCATGCCATTATTTTGAGTCAAGTAGTCAGCATCCTTTCTTCATCCTTACACCTCTGCTTGCTCAAGACTATTTATCTGTGAAAAGTAGACTCAGCTGAGAGAAGCTCAGGAATATGTAAAAGGCTGTCAGGCACCAGTATCCAGGAGGAGCCCCAGACTGGAGTCTGTGAATGAGACAGGTGCAGAGCTAAACTTGGCTCAGCACACCTCAGGTGAATGTTTCCAACAATGAGTTTTTGTAATTTCACTTTGTGCTGAAAACTTTTGAAACCTCTTGGTTATACCTCCCCTCAGAACAGGACTTTTGTAATCTGAAAATGTTTTATGGGATGAGGAAATTGCTTCCTGTCTTGGGCTACTTTTCAAATTGGACCCAAAGTACCATTATTGAATAGTTTTTAGGTTGTTCTGGCTGGAAACTGCATTGACTCCATCGTGATAAAGCTTTTATACCTTAAAAAAAAAAAAAAAAGAACTGGCTGTAATTGCCTGAATAAACTGAAGGGAATTTCAGGCCTTGAATGCTCTTATATTCAGTGAATTGTAAGAATTTTTTAGCCTTCTGCTGGTATTAATTACTTAGGAAAGAACATTAACCCTTTATTCACACTCTCAAATATCTGCTCATGCTAATCAATATCTGCTCACACAAATCATCATATTGATCTCCTTTTTAGCACCTTAAATAAACAGTTAACAAAACAGCTTTAATGATTTCATGTCAAGCTAGTGTTCTCCCTGTTTCAGAGGAAAGTGTTTGAAACATCATGGGGTAAAATTAAATTATTTGACCAAGACCACAGAAAGGCACTTTCAAAAGTGAAATCATAAAGCAGACCTTACTTAAATCACCTCCGCAGAGGTTTAAGCTAAAGTGTTATGGTTGTCATTGTAAAAAGAAGCCCAAACTATGCACAAAGTCAGCAGCAGTCACTCAGCTAATAAGTGTAATCTGTTAAACTGCTATAACTCAGATGTATTTGATTATGTGCACAGCAGCAGTGGCTCTAATGCTTTTCTGCTGGTGGGGTTCTCAGCAAACTTTGCAGTTGACGTTTGCCTGTGCATATGTGTGCATGCAGCAGAGGTTTGAAAGACAGCTATTGTACAGAAAAAAACAGGATTAATTTTCAAGATAATTTGAGCAGGACAAGAATATTTATCTCTATTTGGGAGAACAGGATACATTTATTCGTAAATGTCATTGCAATCTGTTTCTCTGCAACACTTTTGTAGGTAATTGGAGTTGCCACATGCCCACCTTTGCAAGGTTGGGGCAGAAATCACTTCTGAGAGCTGGTGCTTGGTTTCACCAGAATCCACTAATACATTCACTGAGCTTGTTTTCCAACACAAAACTTCAGCATAAAAAAGAGAGCTAAAGAGCACAATTGCACAATTAATTTGTACATCTGACCCCACAAATAAATGCAGGAAATGGAGGGGAGGAGCCCTCTCTCTCCCTCTGAGAGAGCTCAGGCTGCTGCACAGCACCTGAATTCAATGCTCTGCTCTCTAACTCATGCTGTCAGAAATCCCATCAAGCTATGTTTTTTCATGAAGCAAGGAAGACAGCAGGAGATAGTAGGCTGCTTGAGTCTGCCCCAGTTTTACCAGGGGTGAAATGACTCAAGTATATTACTTGCAGAAAATGAAGGTGTGTAAGGTCAGATTTTAAAAAATTCAGAAACTTTTGAGGCCTAATTTTAGGTGCAATGGTATCTTCGAGCTGTAACAATCACTCGACGTAGAAGAAGATGGAAAATTTTTAAAAATTAGGCTCATAATTGACCTTTCTAGGATGCATGTGTCAAAAGAAAGAAATTGCAAATGCTAGTTCATGGGCTTGGTGAATAGCTGTGTGAATGGCAGCCTGTCTGGCTACAAACTGAAAAAAACCAATACAGACCTTCAAAATTTTATGATATATAATTATTATTCAAAAAAACCCTAAGTACTGAGAATGTATGAGAGTCCTTTTTATTTTGGGTAATGCACTTTGAAGAAATGAGAAGTATATATCTACTGTCATCACTCATGCCTCCCACCTGTGAGGAGAGGAAGGTAGGAGCTGGCATGATAACACAGAAGAGACTAACACTTATTTTTCTCCTTCCTAGTATCTGGTGCAGTGCTGTGTTTCGGCTTTAGTATGAGAACAATGCTGATAACACAACAATGTTTTAGTTGTTGCTAAGTAATGCTTACCCTGATCAAGGACTTTTCAGTCTCTCATACTCTGCCAGTGAGGAAGGGCACAAGAAGCTGGGAAGGAGCAGAGACAGGACATCTGTCCGAAACTAGCCAAAGTGGTATTCCATACCACAGCACATCATGCCCAGTATATAAACTGGGGGGAAGGCACTGATAGGTGCTTAGGTTGGGCTGGGTGTCAGTCAGCGGGCAGTGAACAATTTTATTGTGCATCACTTGTTTGTATTGTTTTTTGTGTTTTTCTTTTTCCCTTTCCCTTTTTAGTTTTATATTCTCTCCCCTTGTTATTTTCTTTATCATTATTATTGGTAGTAGCAGTTTAATATTATTCTTTAGTAACTGGACTGTTCTTAGCTCAACCGGTGGGGTTTACATATCTTCAGTTCTCCTCCCCATCCTTCCTGGAGGTGGGGGAGAAGGAAGAATTGAGGAATGAGCGAACGGCTGCATGGTTCTGAGTTACCATCTGGGCTTAAATCATGGCACTAGTCTGCATACTTTTATGGCTAAAATGCAATCTTCTTCCTTCTGGAATATTGTGGATCAATTTTATTCTGAATTTAAAGACCTGCAGAATCATAGGTTTAATATAGATAATGTATTTTGTGAGTTTTTCTGATTTTGTTTCTTGGCACTCTTTCTGTGTACGCTATGGGCTTTGTTATATAACAGGCTCTAGATGATAGATAAAAATATTATAATGAAATGTGAATTAACCCTAATTCAATTTGTTGGGTTTTGGGGATGATATCAATATATGAATTTTCTTTTTCTAAAGGAATATACAGTCAATAGCATTAAAATAGGGATTGTCAAATGAATTTTCTTATTGATGTAACTGCTTTCACAACTCATAATTTTCTTAAAGATTTATAAAATTTTAAGGATAACAGTTATCCTAATAAGTTAATGTCAGTCTACATTATTATGACTGTACTAGAGTAAGCAGTTTAGCTCAGATCTTATCACGGTTTCCAGTGAGCACCAAAAGTTACCTAAGGAAGTGTGCAGATGGGGATGGAGAAGTACATGAAAAACAGTGAATTTAGGGAGCAACAAACACTTATTCGCAGCTACTGTGGCCACTCACTGCCAGCCACTGAACTGGTTGGCTCAGTCCTGTGTCATGTTCATTGCAACTTTGCCAATCTGTAAAATGTGATTTCCTGCATAATGTGGACCAAAGATTAAATAAACATGCAAGATCAAATACATGCGATAGCATAAGTCTAGCTCTTTTGTTGAATTTCTTTGATATGCATGGTTACAAATTTCTCTCTTTAATATACCAGAAATAGTAGCCAAGCCAATGCAAAAAAATACTCCAACCAACCAAAACCGCTAAACCAAGCAAAACCACCAACTTTCAGTAGTTGATTTGTAAAAAGCTTTATCATATTTGGTGTCACTGACACTGGAAAATAAAAATAATTCTCAGGTTAGTGTGCGCATGAAAGGAAAACTTACAAAAAGAAAAAAAGACATCAGGTCTAATTAACCAGTTGTCACAACATATTGTATGTTACTTTCATACCATTAAAAGGTTCAGAGCCATTTAAAGAATGTGTTTGTTTATGAAGATATATCTAACTGTATCAGCTGGAACAATAGATTGTGAATAAAAGATGGTATATGCTGCTTATGAGAGCTTCAAACAGGGAGTGCCACAATGTGCTTCCAAGATGGCAGAAGGATGTATTTCAAATTCAGGATCCTTTCCAAGGTCCTCTAAAGTCAGATTTAAAATAATTCCTCTAGAATCTGACTCTTCCTCAAGTCACTGTGGTAAAAAGCATTAAAAAAAAAAAAAAAAAAAAGAGGCTATATTAGCACTTAGTGGTCGAGCTAAGAACAACATCATGCAAAGCAAAAGAAGCATGTTATCATCAAGAGAACTGAAACATTTCCATTAAGTAGACTACCCCTCTAGCATCTTCTGGCATGGAGCATGAAGGCAGCAAACGAAGAGAAAGCCCTACCTGGTTTATTTGATTTTGTTTCAGTGGGTCTCAAATAACTTTTACAGCACAGTGTCACAACAAAATAGTTTTATTTTCTCACAGCTCCAGATGGTGAGATTCCAGAAAAGGAGAAGCTTTCCAGGCCCATCAGTAGGCTGTGTGAACCGTGTCATTTACATGAACTTTGTCTCCAGATAATTCTGGCAATTATTTAGGCTTCCTTAAAATTGTAAGAAAACTCCAAATTGACTGAATGATGACATTAAAGGCATTTGTGAAACTATTAACATGGTTCAATCAATGCACCATATTGCATTCATCTCCCAGGGTTCAGTGTTGTGCCTGTCAGTAGCAGTGCCGGCCTTGTTCAGGGCTTTCAGTCTGTGTCCCCCTTGGCTTGCCCTTTTTGACTGACAGGAGTCAGGGAATGACTACTGGGAAAAGAAAATGAGCTGAACTCAGCTCCCCATGCCCACTGTGGCTCATTGCTCAGCAGTAAGCTGCAGATGTTGCAACATCTGTCCCAGGAGTGGGTGTGTGTGGCAGCACAGCCACAATGCTGAAGTGCGGGAACTGCTGGCTGTGAGCAGAAAGACTACACAAGTGATAGCCTTCATTTAGCTCTATTTCTTCAGTTTTCCCAATGGATGGGGCCAGATTGCTAACTGTTGTCTGAAAAAGAGTCAGTTCTGCTTCTGGCTTACCAGCATAAGGTTGAAAAAGAGAGGGAAGGTGGAGCTTACATACACTTTTCATGTTTAAAGATACACTTTTTCAGGTCTCTCCTCCTCCAAATAATTTTCTGGTTTTTGGATTATTTCCTCAGGTTGGCATGGCAGAGGAAAGGCTTTAAAGGGGATTTAAATTAGGAGGTTTTTTTACCAGATCAATGCAGGGCTGCCATTCAGTATGTAAGGGGAAGAGTGAAAGTATAAAACACTTGTGAGAGAACTGGGCAGGCAGTTAATAGCTGAGGGGATAGGTAACAGGTTAAAGAATTATTTGATCTTGTAACATATGTTCTCATATTTTTATTTACAAGGGACTATATCTTAAAATGTAAGAAATCTGCTAAATTAACAGCTAAGTGAAAAACTTTAGGTAATTTCAACTTGAGTGACTCGCAAGAAAGGCAAAACTCTGGTTCCTCCAACACCTGTCTTCTTTTTTTTATTTAATTTTTTCTTTCCTGAATGTAAATTAGTAGCAGCCCAGAATGGATATCCACATTCAATCCTATATAGGTACAATTCACTCGAGGTCTTCTTTAAATCCAGTCACCTCTGTTGCTGAGAGGAGACTGTTATTACCCTACTTCCATTGATCCGCCATGCTCTCTGCTGATGTTCACAGCCTGTGTTACGATGAAGCGGTGTTTGCACTGGATAATCACTGGTGGCCAGCCTTGCAGAAAGGGAAAAGGCAAGAATTTCATAGCTAAATTTACTTTCTCTCTCTTTGAGATAGAACCCATCAAATCAATATTGTGAGAGGTAAAAGAGTTTGCGTGGCCTTTCAGTGTCACTGAACAAATTGTTGCTATTCTTTGTGGTAAAATGACAATGCCATTTCCAGAGCTCTCAGTCAAGGCAACATTGTTCCCCGTCACTGAATCCTGATTGTTAGATTTCTTTATTTTATTTTGGGGTAAGTTGGCAGTGAATAGAAAAGAGAAAAATATGGTAAACTGAACTTGGCTAGTAAAGAATGTATGTTAAGACTAACATTTCCACAAGTGGGGAAAAAAATATATCTTGAACTTATCAGACTATCATGATAATTTTTATGATATGGCTATAGGAAAAGACCATCTAGTTTCTCCTACTCTCTCCAAATGAAAAGGAACAGGCTACATACCTGGTGTTAACACAGAACCTATTGTAAATGCAAACAATGTGCTGTACTGGTGGCTACAGTGGCTGTATCTGCTGGCTGTGATGACCATGAGCAGATCTCCATAGTAGAGCAGTTGGTGCAGAAGTAAGTCAATCTCAAAGTGGAGGGTTTAGCACAGAATGAGGCTGGACTAGAGGATGTTGATTCATAGTGCCTCTTGAAAGCTCTGCAGCCAGCCCTGGCCAGGCAGTGCACACAGTCCCAAGTGTGCTCATTCATTCTGGGTCCCACTTGAACACGCAGCTAGAGACACTCTTGAGATCAAATTTTAAATTAGATGAATACATGCTCAATGAAATTGATTACGAGTAGAGGCTGATTATAGTAATTTCTACATCTCTGAGCAAGTTTTAGATGTCTCTGATGAGTGCATATCCCTTCTGCAAAATGGAGGCACTAGAAATCAGTGAACACTTAGAAATGCTGAAAATCTTCTCTTCTGTAGTGAATTTTTTAAACAAAGGCTTTAATGCACTTTTGTTTCACACAGATGTTGAAAGGATTAAGTACAAACAAGGCCTGGACCGAAGCAACACACCAAATGTGGTTACAAAGACGCCTTTGATGTGACTCTATAGCACATTATCAACTTGGGGTAGATGGTCAATCACGATCATGTACAGCCACTGAGCTTTTAGGAGAATATTCATGATTCAGAAGGTCTTCAGCTCCCTAAATAGCTGTAATCTGTGTCTCCCAGAAAAATGTCCTTCCTAAGTATTGATGGTTTATTGCAGAAAAAGAAATATTTGACAAAAAACCCCACCACAACAGGACACCATTTTAGGCCTTGATCCAGATCCATCACAATCCTAAATTTACCAAAATAATATGACATTAGAAGAATAACTGACATTGTTTCATTATTGACTTTTATGTCCAATATACTTTGACCAGGAAGATAAATCATAGTATCATTTACACTGTGCAAAATATTCTATGGGGAAATAAATAACATGTTCATACCCTGGAAACCTCAGTGCAAGCTACTATACATGAAAACCTGTTTGTCAGTCAAACAGACCTTACCTTCTACCTACTCATAGGCACAGAAAATTCTCCAAAAACTTCCTGTCTGCAATCTGTTATGGGATTTTGCTGAAAAATGTAAACAGTTGTTCAGGTGAGAATAAGATTTGTATCCACTACTTAAATAAAGGGTTTACTAAATAAATTTAGGAAATCCTGTTGAACTTAAAGATTTAGAATCACTTTAAAATTTTGAAGTGGTTATATGTTTTGTGCTGGATTATTGAAGCAAGTTATGGTGCAGCATGACAGGTTTTAGAAAATGAAGAGATATCCTTTTTATTAATCTAGGTATATCTAAGTCCAAGTATTGACTACTGATTTGCCATGTTCCCTGAAAAGATCTCTAGAGGCTGAAAATATAAGAATGGACTACAAAATTTTTAATCATCTAGGACTGGTTGTATCCCTGATTAATGAGAAGACAACACAATGACTTCTAAGCACAAGAAATCAATGCTCTGTATTTTCCCTCTCCCTTGCCCCGAAAGGAAAGAAAAATTATGTACATGACAATACTCAGCTCTAATGAGTTTTGTAGACATATAATATATGCACAATGGAAATGAGTGTCCAGAGATCCCAAATATATCCATCTGTAAACTTAGTCAACTTCACAAAAAAAAACCAGAAAGTGGTTTTCATGCACAGTTTGAAAATGTTTTCTATTGTTTCTTTTATTTTTTCTTTTTTTTATCTGTATAGCTTTTGAGAATGATTCTTAAAGATTCCTATTACATACTTTATTAAACTCTATTTAGAACAGATGTTAAATTAGGTGTATTATATGTGGCAATTTAACTTACTCTTTTAATAGTTTGGGTATAAGAAGTAAACATTGGTTTCAGCAATACAAAACCAACCTTTTTATCCCTTGTACTTCTGTCTTTCTTTAAGGTCATGTAATTATATCTACAGAATTGATGAAAACAAGCTCTTTACCTTCCTTTTCCAAAGACATCTCTTCATACAGAATCACGAATCACATTTTGCAGAAATTATCACAACATTTCAAATAGCTGTGTTTGCTTTTTTCACCTAAATTAAATTTTATATATTTATTTATTTATTTCCTATTCTTGCACTATGTTCTACTCTGGAGATTATAACAGTTTATCTTGCTTATCAAAAGCTCACTGACATTTATTGAGCTGGAAATACTGTTTGCTATTCACTGTCAATCAAAATCTTGACTCCTACTTCTAGCTATCCATACTACTTTATGGTTTTGATTGCTATTGGAAAAATATCATTCCTGAAGGAAACTTAACACAGAAGTAACAAGTGGATATGGCGCTGTGTTGAAGAGGCAGCATCTGTACACCCACCTACTGTCAGTATTTAGAAAAATCACCCAAAAGCAAACTGGCTGTGTTACTTTTCTGCTTTCAATTAAGAAGATTTAATGAAAACTCAATGCTAGGAGAGACTCAAGGCAGAACCCCCCCCCCCCCCAAAACCTGAAAAAACCCCAAACCCACAACCAAACAACCATTCGTACAAATAATTTGGCTTATTCAGCTGCTCATGATGAGACTTCTATGGTCTCAGTGAAGCATCTTTTGGCTTCAGTATGAAGAGCATCAGTCTTTTTGTTTGTTGACATTTCAGGTATGAGAATGACAGAGTAGATAAGGAATAGTTCAGAAGTATTGCAAAGGGACAACAATGACAAAGTGGGGAAAAAGCACAGTCCTTTCCAGAGTTAGAGAAATTGGGTATAATGAGTAGCCTATACTGTTAACATCCTACTGATCTAACAGGGTATGTCATATGAATGCCCACATCACTGACAACATGGTCAGTTCCTCAGAGATGTTAGTTTCATCTAAAGGAAAATGTTTTCATGTTTTAATGTGGTCTTGGAACACACTGAGGAAAGCAATTTTAGAGTGAAGGTGTTGCAAACGTGCTGAAGAGAGGGCTGAGAGTGCCCATGACTCTAGGGAAATAGGAGCCACCATCCCAGCGCCCCATTCCTCTCCGTTTAAGCACTTGGGATAACCAGTTAAATTACTTTGTTTCCTTCAGCTTCACTGGACAGAAGCAGGGACCTTAGAAGAAGATGTTTGTGCTTGGACACAGTCTTCACTGTAACTCCTGTGCTAGATGTGGTTTCAGGTTTGCAATGAGGTGGCTTTAATCTTCACTTAGTTGATCAGATATTGAATGAAAATCATTTCCCTTGTGAGTTCTTCCTTTCACTTCATCTTAGTCCCACACTCCTCTACTTAGTAGACAAGCTGGTTCCTACAGAGAAGGTTTTCTCTAGCATGAACTCAAGGGTTCCTTCTTTGGGAACTCTGAGCTCTCTCCAATTATGAAAGCCTATCCCACATAGGCTCACTGTCTGAGCTGAGCTGCATATTTTGTCACTCCCATGCCTTGTGATAGCAGATTGGAATGACCTAGGTGATACTTCCATGTTCTTTCATAACAGGTAGAATTAAAAAGGGGCACTGACAATACCCCTGCAAGAATATAGCCACCTTCCTAGCACCATCATTCTGCACAAATCTTAAGTCCAGCACTGTTAGATTGATGGAGCACATTTCAGAGAGCAGGCAAACTAGATAAACCGAATTGTGTTGTGCACATACATGGTAGATTCAGATCTTAGCTCCTCCTTTAAGTCTCATGGAAAGAGGGAGCAGGAACTTCACCACAATGATCAATGTATAGGACCATCCCTGACTTGCCTGGCTTGAAGGAGACAGCACACATTAGGTTCACTAAACATGGTAGATCAAGATGTATTTCTCTTTTCTATAACCACAAATCAAGAAAAAAGTAGTGCTTTCTGTGACATGTATTTTATGGCATATATTAAGTTGGAGGTGGTCAATTTAAATTTAACAAAATTTTAAATTTAACAAATCATCAGCCTGTGAAGGGCTCCTTTGCTGTGTAAAACTAGGCCCTCAATTTTTTTTTCAAATCAGACAGCTTTGTTTATGCAGCTCAATTTCATTACCACTGAGGTGACTTTCAGGGTTACTGTGAGAAAAAAACTGGCAATTATATTAAATAGGAGAATAAAATAAAAACCTGACTGTTCTGTTTACTTGAATCCTGCCATTCTGTCATTCCAACATGAAAACTGTCCTTGAAGTCTAGTACAACCTACAAAGGCAAATGGTGGAGCTAGTTTATATAAATCAAATTGGTGTCATATGGTCCCCAAGTCCTGATGTGTTTCTATAAAGTTAGAGGCAAACTATTTTAAGCACCAGAGGACTCTATGCCATCTCTTCTTTTTGTTTTGTCATTTGCCAGGGCATGCATCTAAATAAAAAAATATCTTTATCAATAAAGGCACTCTCTTTATGGTGATGTACAGCCCAAGCTAAACTCCAAGAAATGACCTGCTCATAAGTCGTAAGCAAGCACAAAGCCTGAGTCATTCAGTTGTCACACCTGTCTCTTACATTGAGTGATACTTCCAACCTAGAGAAAAACAACCCATGCATACAGTCTGCCAAAATATGAATCCTAAAAAATCAGCAGTGAAACTCATAATGTCATTACGGGAAATAGGCTTGGACCACAGCTTGTCTTGCTTCTGCTTTGTATGCAGAAAAATCCCCACAAACAACCAACCTAAAATGGGTATATTTTTTTATCCGGGGGAAAAGCACATAGTGAGAATGAAGCAGCAAAGGGTTGTTTTGAAACGGCAAAGAGACATCTATTCTGAGGTGAATATTTCTTCCAATATTTTAGGAAGCTAAGGTTAAGGTAGAAGAATTAATAATATCAAAAATAAAAGAAAAAGACAAAAAAAAATTTTTATGGTAAGCCTCATTTTTCTATCACCCTCTTCTGCTCTCTTTCATTCTTCCTCCTTCCCTCTAAACCTTTTCTAGACATATGAATATTATTTTTAGGGTGTAATTAAAAAAAAAGCATTAAGAAATCAAAGTGACTACTACTTCTGAATCAAGTTACGTCTTTAGATATCGATTGAGAAGAAAGAATAAATATGTCTTTTTCTGTCATAATATATCAAATAAAAAACCGAGTCTCCTGGAAAGAGAAGTGAAACCACTACAATTTAAATTTTTCTGAAAAACAAACATTCTGAGCCTATTATCTGCTCGGCACCAGTTTCATTATCTATAAAATTATATGACCTTAGCTATAAAACCCCCTATATTCTGGACTACATAAAAAAATTCCCTTCCCTTAAATGTTTTGTATGTTGTTCCTGTAGCTCATACATTTGTACTTTCTCTTTCAACATCTCTCTAATAACTCCTTTGAGATGACACTCTCTTGTACACTTAGTGCACTGGTTAAAATTCACATTAGTTTCAGAAATACTTAGAATTAAAATACATACACACAGTTCTAATTTTTTTAAATTATTTTTTCTTTACTTCGGGTAGCATCAGGTTCTGTCTCAGCTTTAGTATTAATAGTCTTTGCTGGTAACCTTTCAGTAACAAAGAATTCAGCCTTCAGACCTATCAATCTTTCAAGGCAGAGCTGCCAAATCTTGTAACAAAGGAGTATTTTGTTTGAAGGGCAGACCAAAGTGACTTGTGTTGCCAACAACTATAATGTCCAGCTTCTTGTCAGTATTAATAAGAAAATGCAAATTGCATTCCCATAAAAAAAATGAAAAAAAGTTTAAATGAGCAGTACAAGCAGTAAATTGCTTGCAATATGCTATTATATTCAAATTCTTACATTCGGCCATACAGTAGTTTACTTTAGGTGAACAAAAAGAGCAACTAATGAAAAGAAGGCCAAAGTGCTCCAAATACGGATTCTAAATATGAGCAAAAAAGCCATAATGGATTATTGTACCAGAAACAATAATACATATCAATACATAAAGCATAAACAGGTTAGCCGTTATTCTGTTTATTGAGATTTTTATTTAAAATAAAAACAACGCTACTATTAAATATGCAAGAGTTTAGAAATTCTGAAGTACTCTTGGAAAGTTATCAACATTTAGTGAGTCAGTTTTCTGTCTGCTTGTGGAAACAACTTCTGCTTTATTGCTTTATGAAAACAAAATTAAAGTGAAGGCTTATAAAAGCTATTAAAAGAGAGCACTTGTTGCCCCCTCTGACTAAATTATATCATTCTGTTTCTCATTTGATTACCTAATATTATTCAGAAAGTGATGGGCTTAGTAATTTTTTGCTTGTTCAAATTAAGTATCTGGTAGATTAAAATTCTGCTTTTTCTCTAATGTGTTTGAAATGACGAGAAATCACAATGCATCAAGATTGTGTCTAAGGGTCAAATATGGTCAAAATGTAACTTTCACTAATGCGTGACAGGAACCTGGGGATGTGTAATCAAAGGACCGGTTAGAGGTTAGCTTTAAAAAGTTTATTATTTCAGAGAATAGATGGTGTTAAATAAAATGTTCAGTCTGTTTACCTTCTTTTCAGGGTAACCTGCAATTTAATTTCCATTAGGCACAAGTACCCTGGTTTGCAAAGTAGGGATAGAATGAAACAAAACTGAAATATCTTTCTGGCATTAACATTACTTACCTTGGTAAATATAAACCGATTAAGGGGATCAGTGTTAGACCATGCTTTCTGTTACCTGTGAAGAATAATATGGGCATGTTAAATGTTCATAAACATGAAAATCATTAGAAAGTTCTTCTTTGAATGGAGTACTTATGACGGCTTTTGAAGAGGTTACTGTGCTCAAGAAGATACTGCTCAGAAAGTGATGCATTCCTTCCAAGAGGCAGATCAAGTGGCATTCAGGAACTAACAGATGACAAATTTCCACCCCAGATCCAAACCAGAAGGCATTAGAAAATCTTATACAACACTGGTATCTACTCACCAAATAGACTGAAGGTGCATTTGCATTAGGAGCCCTTTGCAATAATCTAATCTCAAAACGACCGAGGCAGAGAAGTTAGAAACCTTAATTGTACTATTAGTGAGATGCACATGTGAAAAATCAAATTCAGACCACAGTGGCCACCTGATAATGTAAGGATAATTTAAGTCATGAATCAGGCAAGTTCATTATTTAAATTCTCCTCAAGCTATGGTATAAACTATTTAAAATTCCCACGTATTGCAAACACTTCAAAGGAGACTTGACACGTGTTGTCATCCTTTGCCATGAGCAGAAGAGCAGAATGAAAGGAATTTCTGGCCAGACCACAGGTGGTATCTGATTTTGCTGATCTTCATTTATTAGAAGTCTTCCATTCCTCTCTGTCTTTGTTTATTCATTCAGGTTTTTCAGGTACCATGGATCCGTGCAGTGACACAACATTGTGGTATGTGTTTTGTCTCAGTGGGATAGAGAGCTCATCCCTCCATCTAAAACATCTGACATGCTTTTGAACTTAAAAGTTCAAAAGGACCTTGACTTTGTATGAATAAATTAAAAGTACTGGTAACAAACTCACCTTTTGCTTAATTGAATAAAATGGTATGCGTTGATAAGATACTTCTTTGAAAATGGAATCTCCAATCGTATGTGAATTAGATTATTTTTACTATGCTGTTTTTGTTTGGGTTTTTTGCTTGTTTGTGTCTGAATTACATCTATAAGAAATAAACTCTAAAATTCACGCTGATACAAAGTAGAAGCAAACAACTTATTTCTTGCCCTAATTCCATCTCTAAGTGCAGGTAAGAAATGTTGTCAGACTTTTGTAAATATGTGAGCCCCCACCCTTATTCCTTTCATCTAGTGGCCAATTTTTATGACTATCTAATTTACTTAAGTGAATTAAACCTCTAAAATTCACCCTGATGGAGCCTGGACTCACCTCAGAAAATGAATACAGATGTAAAGCTTGGGGAATGCTCTGAAAATTAAAAAGCATTTGTGTAATTGAATAGCTGAATTTGAATTAATTTGTCTTTCGCTCAGTTTTAATTACTGTAATTTATGAGAATATAGTTGAAATCTTTGAAGTCAGTGAATTTAAGTATATTGAGGATTTTATTTATGTCAAAATAGCCTGATGTTAGCTAAAGTGATTGAAAGAGTATCAGATAATTATAGTTTACCTAGACCAGCTTTTGAATTCCTTATGTCCTTTGCTTTGAAGCTGATTTTAATGAAGAAGATATCATCACATTTCTTCATCTCTTATATATTGACTTTTAAATGTCCAGATAATTAATTTCTCAGTAATCAAAAAGCCCATGAAAATATCAATAGAATTATTCAAATCTCCTGTCAAATTTCAAAAGACTTTGCATTGTAAATGCCAAAACTAATGGCAGCACTTCGTAAGAAGAGGTTAAACACAGTTCATTGTTTTGCTATTCACTGCAACAACGATCCTCATTATAAATGCATTTGGTATATATGTAGATGTAATATGCAATTTTCATAGATCCACTACTCAAGTATTACAGCAAGACATTTACAATTCTTTCTGTTGACTGCTGTTTGCAGAAGAACCAGGTACTTAATGAGTCTGCTTGAAATCATAGCTACAATGCATCTCTGCACTGACTGAAATAATTTTTGAAGGATACTTCCTGCAATGCAAGGCAATGTAAAGTATTAAGCATGACTAAGGAAGGGACAAAAATTCTCAGTTCCATTTGAAAACTGAACTTCATTCTTTGGAGGACTGGAGATGGCTTTTGAGAAGTATGTGGGCTGTTGTGGAATCTTATGTTTGTGAACTTGTCAATATACTGACTGCTTTGGATGGTTATATATAAATGAATGTCTAGGATTAAAAGGAAATTGGTCTTATTCTTTAAAAGTAGAATTCTCTTTATTATGGTCCACACGAAAGTATTTACATCAATTTGCATCACTTATCACATGAGTAATAAGCCCTGTGTTCTCTCAACATTGCAAAAAGAGTTATCCTTAGCAAACCTAACAGAATTTGTTGCTCTCTTAATTCAAATGCACAAAAATCCTCACCTCATAGTGATTAAATCTGTTCACAATACATTAAAAAGTGCGGTCCATCAGGACTATTTACTGTGCTTGCTCACACCTCAGAAATCTCGTTCTCTACAGCCTTGAGAATAAATAGAATTTTAATTTCAGATTTCATGTCTGGTCCCCTAGTTCTTATTTATAAGAATCATAGATGATATTGGCCAAAATATTTTCTGCATGCCATTAATTCCATTGATGGTATCTCATGATATACACTGCAGTCACTGCCTCCTTGCACAGAAAGAAAAGATGAAAGACACTGCTTATCTTACAAAAAGCTAACATGCAACCTACAGCGTTATGTCAAATTTTCTAGAACTCATTGTCACAGGGCACATAATTTAGCACAAGATTGTGATTCAGGCTCTGTGAGATTACCATGTATCACAGCTACAGAGTGATTCTTTTATCTAGTCTTTCTCATGAAAATAGTGGGTAGACTACATCTAAGCATTGCTTTGACAGTTGGTGATCTCTGTAAAGGAGACTCAATGTCTCACAAGGAAGCAGCACTGATGCTTGTTAAGAAAAACCTAGAGAATTCTTGTACAGCTCTCCACAGTTTTCATTCTGCTTATGTGCTGTGCAATTCAAAAGGACATATCACCTACTTTAGTGTCTTTCCCACTTCTGCAAAAATTCCCCTGTCAGCGTAAACAGCAGTATCGTCAGCATAAAGAGATATGACTATCCTGGTGACCAAGGGGAAGTGATTGATCATCCAGAGAGAGAACAACATTAGGCACTGGCCACAAATATCTGTTTCCCTATATATTGCATGGTAAAGGAGAGAGAAGGTGCTCTTGACAGAAGGGACTTCTCTGCAAAAACTCTGAATAAATAAGGCTCCTTAGTACTGATAAATTTTTTACACAGTTGTCTTCCAGAAAAAGTCTCAGTTGTCCTCAAATATTAATACCTGTAATGAAAGCTCAGATTAGCAATTGCATAAATCCTTTCCTCAAACGGAAATTTCAGTCTGTGGGACCACAGCCTGTTAAAAAGATTGTCTCAGCCACAGTCACATTTACTTAAGAGGATGCCAGGTGCCATCATTCAAGTTAGAAGTCAACACAGTATGCAAAATATGCTTCTCTGAGGGACAAAATCTGACTCATATTATTCTTTGCATGCCAGTGTGCTTGGTGTGAAATAAGACACTGGGACTAGAGAATAAGAGCAAATTGTGGCAGGGAGGATAAAAGGGCTTCATGAAACCTTTTAATATGTTTTAACTAAGAGACTTCTGTCTGTATCTTGTTCTCATTTTTGCAGTAACCTTTATGGGGTTTTAAAAGAGAGCAGATTTTCCCTGATCTTAATTTATACCACTTACAAAAGATCCCTGGGGTCAAATCTGTGCTAATTTGCACAATACAAATCCTGTAAAGTCAATGGGCTGCGCTGTAAATCAGACCATAATTCAGGTCAGAATTTGGTCCCTGACAAAGAGCCAATGAAAAGATGTTGCTTTAAATGAATCAAAACAAGCAGCTAAACCTGTTGATTTTTATTTAAGTTAATTGTTTGGGTCAGATCTCAAAATGTTGTTAAAAATTGAAACAGAATTATCTTTATTCTAGAAGGTGAAAGTATTTAGCATAGCTACTTGCTTAGGATCTAAGAGAGAACTTGTAGTACTGATAGCTAGAACTGGTTCCTAAACAGTCCCCAAATATTAAAATATTCCATAAATGACAGAATCAAAATTTGGTACTAAATATCTAGATAAATTTGTAATACTTAAGCATAGGAGGAATAAAGAACAACTTTTTTTTGGGTTTTTTTTTGGTTTTTTTGGTTTTTTTTTTTTTTTTTTAATTCTAGGATCTTTATGATTTGCTACAGCATTTGTTCCAAGGCCCTGGATATCTTTGCTATATCCACATATTCATAATATATCATTTTGGATCAAATTAATGGCTACTTTTCATAGGTACAGTCACATTGATTTCATACCTCTGAAATTAGCTCTTTTCTGTGTATCTGGAGACCATTGATCAATATTTTCTGAAAACTGGCTTGCTCCCTTCTTAACAAATAACCATACCAGCCTTTGATATTTTCAGCTAGAACAAATTCCACTTGGTAGCTTCCATTTCTATATGTATATTATTCTAAATACAGGAAATATTCTAGCAGATGGAAAGCAGGGTGTGTATGAGCTTCTATAAATTGGTTTTGTGAGAAGTCCTTCTCAGCTGGTTATTGCATCAATAAATCAAGAAGTGTCAAATCTGTGAACATTAATCAGATTTTGATAACATCTTCTAGAGACATTTAGAACAGCTGACATAAAATAGCTATAATTACACATTGTGGTGTTGTATTGTCTGTTTCATATTTCATAACATTTATTCTTAGTGAATGTCTCAACAGTCTCCTATTAGTGGAAGACCATTATCCTTTGACAACAAGCTACTTTTTTATTCTGCTGACATTAACTCTTAATTATCTTTTCTTTTCTTTTCTTTTTTTTTCTTTTCTTTTCTTTTTTTAATAATAATAAATTAAAGTCAATGAGGATTATAGAAATCTCTCTGACTAATATCCTGTGACTGTTACCTTAAATGCTTAGGGCTACAAAATGAAATTTAGTGTGTATGAGCTCAAAGAGGCTATTTACTACTTTAACATTTTACAAGTCATACATTAACATTTAGCAAGTCATAAAAAATTTGCATCTTTAAGTGATTTGTACCTAATAGGTTAGTGATATGCATTTTATTCAGGATGCTGGGGGAAGAATCTATAAAATAAAGGCCTTTTTGCATTGTCTGCAAATAGTTTATGCCCCTAGTGGATGTACCATCAAGCCCCAGGAAGAGGCTGGTTTTCTCCTGTTTAGTTAGAAATTATTCTCCATGGGAATGATAATATCCCCCATTAGCAAACTGATAAGAACGATCTTAAAATTTTTCAGCTACTGGTAAAACAGTTGCAATTTAAGGAAAAAGATTAACAAGTGATAGTCTTGGGTTATTGTGATTACACTGGAATAAATACTGCTATATAATGGCTGTAATTATCTGCCCTATTTCTTTTCGGAAGGTGACTTCAGTCATTTTTGGTTACTCTCTATATACACTGAAAAGATCGGTTATTAAGGACAGAAACTTCATCTCATAATCACGGTAATCAAACTCTGGACTGCTCTGTAATTAAATTAATTGTTAAACAAGTTGGTGCCACTAGGTGGTATCCAAGAGTATGATGCATGGGCAGCCGCTTTCAAAGTATTTCTCATGTTTTGCAAGGGAAGAGGTTTCCATTGTGCTTCTGAAAAAGACTGTGATATTCCCAGAATCTTTCAGGTGGATATTAGAGACACAGAGAAATTAAAGCCAAATCTCTCACAGACGTAATCCTGTTCTTCCAGTTCCCAAGCAGCAGCACTAAGCATGAGCACAGCTTTCTTTTCAAAGGTAGATTATTAAAACCTAACAAAGAGGCATTCAAGGTAAAAATGAAAGCTAGAAATTCTCCCTATAAAACCAGAATATGAATTAATTCATATAAATTCTGAATTATTTTCGAATGTACTTTTAATAGAAAAAAAATAAAGATAGGTTATCCAGATACATGGTTCTATTAAATTATTTCCTCTGCTCTACTCATTATCATACAAGCTAATTTGTACATTCCACAGTTTTGCTATTCATATATCTTTGGCACTGAAAAATTAATATGATGACAGAACAGAA
This sequence comes from Psilopsiagon aurifrons, assembly GCA_025447955.1. Lineage (NCBI taxonomy): Eukaryota > Metazoa > Chordata > Aves > Psittaciformes > Psittacidae > Psilopsiagon > Psilopsiagon aurifrons. Next base: position 47,467 of record JAOEHY010018911.1, read on the forward strand.
CAGGATGTTTAGACAGCAAAATACTGCAACAATAACTGATAAGGTGGCTCATTCGAAATATCCATATAAAATATTGCAGTTTGGTTTAAAAGAATTAATTTCAGACATGGCTTCTACTTCCATGACATTTGTCTCTTTTATGATACAATTGTGTTTTACTTTATTCTTTAAATAGAACACATTTTAAACTCATGGAAATTCTTGAATTGAAATCCACAGGATAGTTTGGTTTTTCCTTTGGGAGATCTCCCAGGAATCAGGTTGGTTTTGCAAAATCTCTTCAGTGGAGTTTCTGTCGCATTGCACTGCTGCATGTGCTTCATGGCACATGTGGCATTTAAAAAGTGTAAAGTTACTGTGATAACAGGGAATATGTGCTTCAATCTTGATGCTGTCTCAGGAGGGGCATTAAGAAAAGTTCCTGGAAGAAGTAACATCTTCATGTGACTAAGAAAAATTTTGTCATTGTGTGGTAATTAACAGTAATGCTTTTGAAAAGTTTTTTGCCAGTTAATCTTTGAAACAAAAATATTGGTTAGATAATCCCATATTTCCTCCAAAATAAGGCACTTTTTAATGCACTTTGATAAAATCAGTCCTTGTCCATCATAACTTGCTTTTCATCTTAGTCGTTCCCTTATGTTTAGCTTATATTTGGAGAGGAAAAGAAAAAATGTATTATAAATACTGTCAATTTTTTCTTGTACCTTTTCATTCTAGGTTAAAAAGTACCCAGTTCCATGAACGTTCAAACACAGAAGTATTTCTCAGGTCCTGAATACAAGCAGTACTGTAGATGCTTCTGCCTCAACTTTGTGTGCTTCCCATCTCCTCTCCGATCTTGCCTGCCTTTCCTGGAATAAAGTCATAGAATAGTTTAGGTTGGAAAAGACCTTTAAGATCATAGAGTCCAACCGCAAACCCAGCACTGACAAGTCCACCACAAAACCGTGTCGCTAAGCACCACATCTACACGTCTTAAATCCCTCCAGGGATGGTGACTCCACCACTTCTGGGGGCAGCCTGTTCCAATGCTTGACAACCATTTTGATGAAGAATTTTGTTCTAATATAAAAGGCTGTTTCCTCTTGTCCTGTTGCTTGTTATCTGGGAGAAGAGTTCAGTCTCAACCTCACCTCACTACAACCACCTTTCAGGTAGTGGTAGAGATAAGGTCTACTCTCAGCCTTCTTTTCTCCAGGCTGAACAACCCCAGTTCCCTCAGCTGCTCCTCACATAACTTGTGCTCCAGACCCTTCATCCTTCATTGCCCTGCTTTGGACATGCATGTCAGGAAGCCTGAAATGCAGTATTTTTAAAACTATTCCTTTTATTTGATGGGCAGTACTGATATTTTAATGCACAATATAACATAAACAAATACTATTCTAAAATGTTTGAAAAGAAACTTTTTTCCCTTACCAGTTACAGAACAAGTAAACATTTGCATGTTTTGATCCTGAGCTAGCTTTCCAACTCTTGAGTCAATACATATAAATATATATGTACATACGTATACACAATAGCTGCAATTTCCTTTGGGGTTAGAAACATTTTTTTTTCTCAATTGACCATTTTGAGCATGTCCTAAAGCTCACAAAAGCCCAGGAAAAAAATAATACAACATCCTATTGCGACTAGTGCTGCTGGTAGCACACAGTGACATCTGTCGTGCTGTTGTTTCTCAGGTTTGCTTTTTTCCCCAGGGTGCTATACTCTCTGCCTCCCGAGAGGATTACAGAGCTAAGACCCATCACTCCTTCCTCTTCCATAGGTAATTCAGCACCTGTAACTTCCAGGTTAAAAGACCATGGGGAATTTGAGCAGCTCACAGAGGAAGGAGAAGTGTCACAGTTAGCATTCCAGCTGATTTCAAAGCACAGTAGGTTAAACCTGCTCATATGGGTAATGAAGCAGCTTAAAGACAGGTCAATGGAAGTTTAGAAAATTGAGAGCTGTACTGTTTGCTGGGTTTCTTACTACAGAAACTCTTATCACAGAGGCCTTAGACACCCTTCATTCATCCCTGCTGGCACAGTGGGTTTTCTAATTAAATGCTCAGCACATGTGCTCTATTTTTACTTAAAATCCAAGAAAAACAGAAGGCAAATTAATATGAAATGGTCATGCTACAATTCATAGTTTTGTTGAATTTTTTTATGCTTTTTGTAAATTGAATGTAATATGAAATATCAGAATAGTTCCTCTGGCACTGGTTGCTCACAACATTTCTCATGTTGTTGTGCAAAGTACTACATGAAAAGAGGGCGCGATGACATTGTATTTTGCTTATTTTTACTAGTATGTTTTAGGGTATCCTGATTGTATAGTTTGAAAAGGACTTAGATGGGGTAAGGTTGTATAAAAACTGAGGCCTGAGGAAATAGCTATAACTATCCTGCATATCTATCTCAATTTAATGACTGTAGCTGAAGAAAGGAGACAAAATTATTTTCAATAGATTTTACACATAACTTGACATCCAATCGAGTGCATTGATATTAGCAATCAATTAGTAACTCAATGCATAGTTTTGAGTAGCTGTAAATTACTATATATGCTAACAAGTCTTAAGCAAACTTCCAGAGCAGGTTCAGGTTTTTCACTAATAAAGCAGCTAAAACCATAAAGCTACAACTGGGAAAAATGTTCAAATTAAATTAATCTATTTTAATTTAAAAATACACAAATCTTACTTTAGTGAAAACAGCAACAACAGCAGCACAATTCTTTCCAAATCTCTCTAGACCATTTAAAATAGTTCCCATTTATATTGTAGAGCAGAGAATCCTTTTCTCTGTCTCTTTCTCTCTTTTCATCTGAAATGTCTGTCACTCCAGCCGTGCTTGGAGACTTCTGTGGATTTTTTTTCTGTTTGATTCTGGTTCCCCTTTGCACTACAACTATAGCTTATTTAAGTGATAATAACTCCCTTATTTCTCCATCCTCATAAACTTGCCTCATTCTCATTGAAGTCCCAAGAAAATACACTATGAAAATAAATTAAATTAAGCATTTTCTTTATTGCCTTTCAGCAACTCTGAGGCACATATGTTTTTCAGTTAAGTATATATCTGACAGATTTCTGGTCATCATCAGGATCTGATCTGCTAAGTAGGTGAATGCGATTTTAAGCCTATGCTGTTAGTTTTATATCATTAATGGTGCGTACTTCACTGGAATTTTCTTTAGAAGCATTATGTCAAATGCTGACTTCATTGCATATATGTCACACACTGATATCATTATTATTACTCAAGTCTTACTGGAAAGATGTTGGGCCCAAAATATTTAATTTCCTTAATTAATTGCTAACTGTTTGACCAATATGTCTTCCACAGAGAAGATGGGAGTACAATGAAGTGAGTAAAATTTCAGAGGGCTTTAGATCAGGGATTAAGTAAGGCAGTTATACCTTTTGGAAAATTGAGTGTCTTCTAATACAAAACTTCTTTCTTTTACTCAGAAAATTTTTTAATATACGTGCTTATGCTGAAATACAAGAGAAAGAGCTTCACAAAGGCACCCGGCCTTCCTTTTCCCTCCATTTCAGGTATGCATAATTCACCTTTAAAATCAGGTCGTTTAGAAAAACATCATTATATTGTTGAAAATTCTATTACACTGGGATAGTGAAATCAGAATGACTGTCCCTTGCTATGGTCCTGAAGAAATACCAGATGGCTGATATGTCTCTTCTGCAGGTATTTACAGAGAAAGTAATTCTACTCAGAAGAGAAGTCTCATTAAATGCTTGCATTTATTCAGGCAGTTTTACCAAAGGATTTACTAAAGAATGAACTGAATATGAACAGGGTATATATATGTGTTTATGTCTATTTCTCTCTCTTATCTCTCTAAGTAGCCATTATATCCATCTATCAGAGTCAATATTAGTTTGCTCATATCTTCCTTAGCTAAAATTAGGAAGTGGAAGAGAATGTTAGCCTTCATTATTGTAATTTACAATACTTACTTAAAAATCTAAAGCTGTAGAAAGACCGAACATCCTCTTTTTCTGAATACACATCCTACCTTTTCTTACAGATTAAGAGCACAATGACGTGCTCCCAGTTAGACTTCATTCCAAAAATGCAACTGCTAAGACACATTGGTTTACTTATTTAGAAACTTGCAGAGGATCATGAGGACATGTAGGTAATTTACACATCTAAAATGCTTTGGGAGCCAGTTCTGCTTCTTGAGGCAGCAACAAAACTTTCTCTGCCCTATAGCACATATCGATACGCAAAATTATGGAGTTGAGTCACTGAGTTCATCCTGGGAATTTCTTTTGGCTTCCCTAGCAGCTGCTTGTCTCTGTGCTGCTTGGGAAGCCTTAGGCATTGGTGGTTTGGGGTGCTCCTCGACAACCTGCCAGCCTCTCCATATTGTTTCTTACTACTTGCTTACAGTTATTCTGCAGGAGATAAGGCTGTATAAAAACTGTGTTTACCAAAAATCTCCCATTCCTTTGTAGTTAAAGGACAGGAAGTTCACTCATGTCATACAATCCATTTTAACTCCTCCAAGAGGAAATACAAAAAGGATATTTAACTAAGAGCTGAGTCAGTCAGAATTATACATTTCATTCACAAAATGTCTAATGAAATTTATAACTGTGTTACATTGAAACAAATAATAATATTGTTAGCAAAATCAAACGCTTAGAAGCTTGGAAATGCCATAAAAGACATTGGTACTTCATGACACATCTAACTAAGCCTTCTTCTGCGTACGGAATATAATACTGTCTTTAATAATAGCTAGCTTTTCATAATAATAAGAATAAGCTTTTCATGACTTTTTCAACAAAACTTCTCCCTCACTCCTTCCCAGTATTAGTCTCCATTTGCTTTATCTCACCTGTCCTTAAATCTTACTTCCTCATTCACCCTTACTTTCCTCTTGATTTTTTCTATATCTCTGAAATCATTGAATTCTCCTCTCTGGTCAGTTCTCAGAAGGATTAATTCTTGTTAAGTATCAGGCAATATGGAGTACATGATGAAGGGGGGACTTCAAGCCACAGGGACTCAGAGAGGATGCAATGTCAGCAAGGGACGCAATAATGAATTTAACTCTGCCTCTTGCAGATTTTTTCAACTGTCACTACTGAAAGGTTGTCCTATAGTTTATCCTGTATTTGAACTAACGGTAGATTATCACCTCGACAGGTATTCATTTAGGGGGAAAAAAAATCTATTTAAAGCTACAGCAGTTGCACTGCAGCCTGAGTCCCACTTGGAGACACCAGTGCATCTCATTGCAGGATATGGCCTAGGTGAGTTAGGAAGAAAACCAGTAAAATGGATGATACCCAAAATACTGTCAAAGGAGATATTTTCTTGCGAATGCCTTTCACGTGTACAACCTTAGGGCTTACTCCTAACAACAGAAGGTAAAAGATTTTTAAACAGACGTGCAGTTTTAAAATTGACAGTGTCCCTTTAACAACTTCAACAGTTGGAGAGCTTTATGTAGGTGGGTGAGTCTGATGCTAAATAGTTAAACTTGTTTTAACTAAGAACTTGTGAATTCCAAAAAAAAAAAATCTTGTCTGTAGAAGAAAGTAATGGCAATTGGGAACAAAGCACAAAGAAATAGGACTGGTATAGTTTACTGACATTGAAGAAGGCTTCTCCATAGGCTTGATTTTTCTTCTTTTTTAAAAATGTGAAGCATTAATTCAGGTTTCTGGTATGTGTCTCTGTCAAAATTCAATGTTTCCACTAACAGTTACACAATGAGTTCGGAGATATTGGGAAACATGCACTAAGAACATAGTGCTTAGGAAGTACATAGCAAGTGTACAGGAAAACTTATTATATTATAGCAGTATATGCAATTTTAATATCAAATTCATACCACCTCTCCTGCCATCTTGTTCTCATTCATGATTTTTAAGGACAAACAGGTATTGTAACTGTTCATAGAGCTGTTCTTGTATGCTGCCTACACAGTATTTCAGCCTTCTCCATTGTACAAATCCTCTTCTTCACCTTCCAAGACTGCAACTCCTATCCACTAATCATAGACCCATAGAAACATAAAATGGTTTGGGTTAGAAGGGACCTTAAAGATCATCTGGTTCTAACCCACCTACCAAAACCCACTAAACCAGGTTGCTCAAAGCCCTATCCATCCTAGCCTTAAACACTGCCCAGGATGGGTGTCATGGAGCCTCATCATGAATACGGTGAACAGCACTGCACCAGCTACTAAGAAGGGGAAAAATAATTGCAGCTGAACTCAGAACAATGGGGCAGCCGCAGCTTGTTTGGTCAACCTGTGCCAGAGCCTTACAGGGAAGAACTTCTTCCTAACATTTGGTCTAAATCTCTTCTCTTTCAGTTTAAAGCCATTTCCTCCTTGTCCTATCTCTCCTGCCTTTGTAAAAAGTTCCTTTCCAGCTTTCTTACAGGCCCCATTGGCTGCTGGAAGGCTGCTTATGCGTTTGACACCTTTATGTTCTCCAGATGACAAAAGTGCAATGCATTTCAATAATGACTGTCCTTACAGTACCTAAGACATCGAACTGATCTTCAATCAGTGTGAGGAGGTCTGGGGCCTCCAGTACTAGGCACCTAATGATGTTGTGCGTTGACCAGTATGTACTGTGCTTTACTGGCACATCTGTGTTCATCGTGTAAAGCTACTGTGGGCTGTTTCTGGGCTTGCAAAAGCTTATAGATAGCACATGCAAATTTATTCTCATTAATTAGAATAAATGACCATGTGGTTGAATGGTTAACTCATTCCCAAACTCCAAGAGAAGGAAAATCTTGCACTGTTAAACATTGCAGAATTTGCATCTAAGGGAAACATTTTAAGTTTCTATATTTTAGCAACAATTAAAGAGTTGAGCTGGTGCTTTCTTTGCACATTTGCAATTTAAATCCAAAATTTTGCACCACCACAACATACTTCAGTTCCCATCATGTAGAGTGATTCACAGGAATGGGGAGAGTGACCTTGTGTGTGGTGATGGTAGAATTTAGAACAAGAATTAGCTACATCACCTCACAGAAATTGTTTGGCTAGTGAGAATAATTTTTTGGGCAGCCTTTGCCACTGTACAGCATAAGGCAATATTAGATGTGACTCTGTGTGTAACCAGAGGGGAGTGAAGCAAAGGAGCCAGGCCAACAAAACTGAGCGAGGAAGCCATGAGGCTTGGATTCAACAGTCCACAGTCATCTCCTCAAAAGGAGAGTGCAATTAAAACTTGGACTGCATTTTTACATATCACCCTATCGTTAATCAGCCAAGGAAAGCTGGTAGCACAAACAGCCTTCTCTGCAGGGCAGCACTGCCAGAGAGACACTGTTCTTCTGGGTTAAAACCAAACCACTGCCTAAAATAGTAAAAGTAATAAAAAAAAAAATAAAAATCAGCAATCACGATAATCCAGATTTACCACAGCCAATCCCACTTCCTCTTCTGTGTCCAGAAAGGAGACCCTGCTATTGTTCAGCCCTGCTGTGTGTCCTTGAAGAATAACCACTGGCCATGGGGGAAAGCCAAGAGAATACACAGCCACAGAGTACACTTACATTCATAAAACTGAAGAACAATAATCCCAGGAATGGATTTGGAAAAAACTTCAACAAAAGGGAACTTCTCTAAGTCACCCTCTCCTCACAGGCAACTGTGCTGAAGGAGGGTTTGTCTCCTGTGCACAGGCTTCCTTGTGCTCCTGTAGTAGGGGTGCTCTCTGACAAAGCAATAAGCCCTTTTAAATGAACTGTGTTTAATATATTTAATAGATTGAATATAGTCAATCTATTCATGTTCAACATTTTAATCTGCTTCACCTCTGTGAAAGTTCTGTATCAAGTGCTCTCACACCCATGCTGTTGCGGGTATACCTGTAGTACCTTGTTATTGCATAATTTAAAAGTTTCGACTAGACTGCATAGAAGATTATATATTAGAAACAGTTTATACTTAAGAACTTTAAGGATAATTGTAATATTTATGTTTTGATGATTATTTGTTGTGGTTTGTGCTGTCTCTTGGTAAAGCACATGAACAGTAGGTGGCAGATCTGTGAAAATACCTAATTAAAAATATGAAGGAAATAAATTATGTAAATTGAAATATTAAGGGTTTCACCGTGACTGTTTGGAATTTACAGCATACCAGCAGTTTTCACGTAGCTGAGATGGTATGGTTTTTAACTTTTCACTCAGACCAAATTTAATTTCTGCATTTCTCAAGCTTCTTTCAAGTCAGGTTGGCACCAAATCACCCCCTTTTCTTGGAAGTCTCATAGTGACAGAAGTCAGTACTGCATTTTAAACAAACCAGGTATGTAGAATCAGGAGTGGAAAAGTTACACTACCCGTTAATAATATTTTGGAATACTGCATTACTTTTTCAGTGTACTGAAATCTTTGTAACTCATTGCATTGTCTGCTGCATAAAATTTCGATGAGAAGTGACATGAGATAGCCGTCTGAAGAGGGAGAATGCTGCTGTTGGTTTAGCTTTGTGGTTATTTGAATAATTTAATACAAACACGAACAACCAACAACGCCCTCTTGTGGATACCTTTGTGGATATAATGAAAATTATATCCCCCCAAAGGTAATGAAAGCTAGTAGCCTTAAACTTGCTGACTGCTCCAGAGGGACAGGATGAGTATTCTACCTTTTTGATGGAGATACCCCACTCCAGCCAAGGACAAATCTGCTCAGAGCAGCTTGGCAGGATCAGACTTAAAGTTTTCAAAAACAATTCCATGACAGATAATAAAAAACTCAGTTATAAGTCACATAACAATAAAAAAATATGACAGGAAGAGAAAACAACTCATGAGACACCTATTATCTAAAGATATTTCCAATTACAAATTGCAGCACTGCTTGAGCACCTGGGCTATTCATGTACAGTATCCCAGAAGCTGATTACAACATCATGATATGAGTGGTACAATGACTAACAGAGTATCAGCACCACCATCTCTCACTCTGTTCTTTCAGTATCATGTAAGTGGGAAGTGTTTAATTAGAAATCTTTTAGTATTCATTTTATAGCTTAATAGGCTTTTCTATTTGATAACAACCTTACTATATGTTGAGAATAGATGCTTAGCCAACCAAAAAATATCTTTTTCCTCCTTCTTGTCTTTTAAGAAAAATAAGCAAATATATTTCACATCCATTTAAATGCTGTTATTAGATTGTATGCATTTTAATAGAGCTGTGTCAATTCAGTTAATGTAAGGGCAGGAGATCTTAAATTATATTCCAGTTTTGTGAATGTAATATCATGGGTAAAACAGGGTAATTTCAGGTTTCAGATGCAATTTTTTGCTGGTGCTTTTGTTCACTCTCGGCAAATGTGCGAGCAGCAAAACTTCTTGTGTACAGCAACGCTTAATCAAATTATTAGCATTTCATCCAAATGAAGTTCTTGCATTAATATTCAACATATGTACTCATTTCTTGCAGCTTCAGCAAAGTCACTGGCTCCCTACCTGTTACCTCTTGGATAAGTTAAAAGTATTACAGGAAGTTTCATGCCAGAATTCCTCTTTTCTCTTTCTTTGACATGAGAGTTGAAAATAATTACACTGCATACAAAGTGAAATACTCATTAAACATAAAGCTTTCATTTTTGTTTCAAGGAAACTTGTAGTGTAGGTGATGGTGTTTTGTTTCCTTTATGTTCCAAAAATCTTTCCCTTACCCTTCTTAATAGCTATTGGGAAGTAAGAGAATTTACCTAAAAGGGACTCCTTGACTCCCTAAGGTATTAATCAACTTTGTCCTCAGACTATCTATTCAAGATACAGGCTTATTTTTGAAAATTGAAATCTGGAGCTTGCTTTCGGTTATCTTTATAGGTAAGGACAGACAAAAATATTGTAATTACCATCACCCTTGTTTTAGAGGAAAATTTTACATATTAGGATTTTTAATATGAGTGTTTTCAGTCTTAGGGAGGGGTTCTTTTACATAATACCTGAATAAGGTTTATTTGATACACTGCTCTTGGAAGTGTAACTTTAGCTGGAAATCTGATCCCTCACAGGTATTGTCACTGCTATGCTGAACTCTTACTGTGTAATGTGCTTTAGAACGGCCACCCTGCAGATATGATCCCACAATTGATAGCTAGGAGTATATGGTAAATCTCAAAACATAGCAGATTTGAATTTCACCTCTCCTTTGTCTGAGGATAATTAGCCTCGAATTCTCACTGAAATGATAAAAGATAAAAAGAAAAATAAAAAAAAATAAAGCCCTTTCATTTTCTCAAAGCAACATAGGGCCTTAAAAGTGTCAGGAGCAGATGGGTGCTATGTGGAATTTTTTTTCAACTTTTCAACATTAAAACAAAAATTATTATCCTTTTATTCATAGGGCTCTGGAGAGGCATGTGTATCGGAGGAGGGTCAGTTCTTGTCTGCACTCCTGCATCGCCTCCCCCTTTCTCATTCTCAGACATTACCTTTCCTCCCACTTTGGGTTCTGCCAGCCACTGTTTTTAACGCCAGCACCTTTGAGACTCCTCTTTCGGAGCTGCTAATGCCTATTTTCCTCATTATCAGCTTCCACTGCATGTTTTCCAGAGAAATTTTTCGCAGCTGCCAAGTCGGAAAGGGAGTTTTTTGGTTGTGGTTAAAATGTTAAAACGTAACTACGTTGCAATGCGGTATGTTCAGCCATAACTCCAGAGGGTAAAAAAGTCATTCACAAAAGCTTAAAGCATTCCTGCCAGTGCAGTGAAAGCAAATACAGTCATTAGGTTTTTGTGTGCAGGTTAACTCATAGTAGTGCTTTGCTTATAAGAAATCAAGGGTAGTAGTGATGAGATATTTAATATGTAATATACAGCCATAAAAATAGAATGCATAATGATATGTCTTAGGGTTCGTTTCTGGAACTACTTTTATGTTCTGTTTTCTTCATCATTGGAAAGAAGGTAAAAATGGAAATAAGAAGCTGCATTTTTAATGTTGCTGTTACCTGACATGAGGAAAACTGGTCTTTAAATGTTTAGAGAGCTACTTGATCCTTTAATTTCAGTATTAATTTCCAGTAGGTCAAAGTCTTACTGCCTTTCCTAATGAAGAGATTTATACTTTTATATCATCTGAAGCATGCGGTAGTAAATATAATTAGTTGTGTGTTAAGGTGTTCTGCTCGTGGTACGCAGGACTTGTTAAACATGAGGCACTGCATACATGCAAAGCCTGAAATTGTCTTGCTTCTGCTTGTTTGGTTGTCAAGCAAATAATCTTTGTGAGCAGGACATAACATGACTAGATAGATACGATTTCTTCAGTATGAAGTTCGCTTTGTACTAATATGCAAAGATATAATATTACTATTTGTGTCTCCTTAAGACCATACTTGATAAATGGAGAGATGTCTTGCAAACTCCATGTTGCTGATTCTTGCCTGTTTATTGTAAATCTTATCTCAGTTGCTATTCCCCTTAAATCTCCTTTATGAGCTATGGTTACTCATGAAAATTGAGTTTTTCAAAAGGGAAGAGAATAAGAAAGGAAAAGGAAAAAAATTGTAATTTTAAGTTTCGGTGGAGAAAAACTTGAGAAAGATATCTCTGTGATCCTGAAGGTTTAACATCAGAAGTAATTTGTGAGGACTCTCATTTTTTCAGGAGGCTAATCTAATGATCAGGCCTGGCTTACAATTTTAACAGATGCACCTTTCCTGACACCTGTAGAATTATTCATAAGTCTGATATCAGGCTATTCCAATGTAAGTAACATTGGTGGGATTAGGCTATTATGAGCCAATCTCATGCCTACCGGAAACACAATTTTGCTATTAGCAGGAAAGGTGTACAAATAGGCCTTTTGATTGCATTTAAAATATTCTGGTTTATATTTATAATTTGGTTTGTGTATATTCTACTCTGTGTAAATCAGATAATTTCATAGTGTCAATTCCTATGACTGAATATGCCTGTATAAATGAAACATAATATGTTGTTTTGAGCTCATAATGGAAGCTTGCACATTGTTCCATAAGTTTTAGATTTATGCAAGTCACACTGACTTTTCTTATGAATTCTTTTGAATATATTTAACATATATTATTTTGTATAAGAATCCTTATTTTCCCAAATGCTTTTGTTTGTTTGCTTTTTTCTTCTTGTTTTCATCTGTATTGCTCTCTACTTCTCTTTGCTATTTGACTGATACCTGCAGGCTCTCTCTGAAAGCAAACAAACAGCCCTCGTGCACTGCACTGGAAGGTTACAGATGAATAGCAAGTGACATATATAAGACATAGGTAGCATTACAATAGAGAAAAAAATCTGATGCATTACTATTGTATGCATGACCTCCCTCTGAAGCAATGCAAGCACCAACTTTGATATAATTATTCCTGAATGTGCCAAAGCAGTACTTTCTGAAATAGCCCCAGTGTCAAACATGATGAATGACCAATTCTATAATGTCAGTCCCAGTGGTAATTCTAACAATGGCACAACCTACCCAACCCCTGGTTGTCTGTAAATCTAGCTGGAGAGAGGGGCCGAGAGGGACGATGGGCACCAGGTCTTGTCTGCGTAACAGGACATCAATTTCCTCATCTTCTGTACTGCTTCAGTTCAAAGCAGAGGCACTTGGAACAAGTAATCCAAAATAAGTAATTAATGAAGTAGTTTATATATATATATTTTCAAACTAACTACCAAAATACACACAGACTTTAACATAATTACAAAATTTCCATTTCTGTTGGTTATAGCTTTTTATGGTATTTTTAAGAGAATTATATGAGTATTTTACACTAAATTCCCTTTTGTGAATAAGTTTGCATAAAGTTAAAAATTCTTCGTGCCTGGGGGTGGTATTCAGTAATTTATCTGGGCTGTAAAGACACTTTCTTTAAATAGTAACAGTTTCCATTTCTGCCACTGAACAGCTACTTCTGCAGGGTCCCATCACTGGACTTGCTGCACCTCAGGATCTAAATCTTGCAAGAGCGTCACCTCAGTGCTACAAAGGGAATTCCTGATGGAGCGAACTAGTGCAGTGCAGCACTTTGCCTCTCAATATGCATCTATCTGGACTGACTGTGCTGCTGCTCATCAAAGAGGAGTCCCATAGGGTTTAAAAGATAAGGTATTCATCTTATGTTGATGACTCATCTTTATCATTTCAGTGTCTCCAGTGTCACAATATTCCTTTTTTTAATCTATTCCGAGCTTCTGTTTACAGGTTTCCATTCCAGTAATACCTCATTTCCCTTTTAGTTCACCTAAAAAAACTTTGCTTATTCCAGAAAAACACAAAGAATATGTGGAACATAAGGAGCCTAACAGGTTTTAAATAAAATAATAATTTCTCAGACTTATCTTGGTATTTACTTTGTAAATGTTCACTTTCAGTTATTTTTATAATAAAAATCAAGCCCCGTCATAAAAATCATTCTTCTTCTTATGCTGCCTTATACAACTTGTTCTCGCTTCAGATTTCATATGACTTGCCACATAAAACATACAATCAATAATAAAAGACATTTAATACAGATATTTTTTTTAAAAGTTGTTTTTCTGTCACTAATTAACTCTTCCAAAGCTCCAGCTGAAGATATATTAAAAAAGGTGCTAGCATTGGAGATCGATTATTATAATAAAGCTTTATTTGGGGTTTAAAAATTAAAATTTTTCTGTTCTTCAGATTTAAATGAGGTATTATTCCTCTTTTTTTGCTTGCATGTCCTGTTTGCAAATCTCAGACTGAAAAATGGCTGTTCTCTCTGCTGTTCTCCTTCTCCACTAACCAATGTTTGAGGACCATTTTTAAGCTTCTAGGTTCTTATGCAGAGATTTTATTCAAAGAGTGAAAACATTTCAAGATTACTTTTTCTATAGCCAGTGGTAAATATAAAAATTGAAGCGTGCCAGTCAGATTTAAGATATAATATAATATTTCAGGCTTAAGCCATCATTGTTTCAAAGAACAATGTAATTGATTAGAGTAACAAACCAGGCTATAATGGACTCAAATCAATATAATACAATTAAACCACATAAAATATGAAGAGCGCAATGGCATTTTGGCTCTTCTAACTACTTTATTCTTATATTCAGTGCTCTCTCAAAGCATGGGCCCAGGGGGACCATCTCACAGTCCCCTGATTTGAAACGGATGCTGCAAGCACTGCTCACTACCTAATGCACATGCATCAATGCCCATCTCACTTCTCTTGGTACTCAGTGAATAAGATGCAGAGTCTGCACAAGAGTTCAAGATGCTCAAGATAGATATGTTTGTTCATATAAATGGGAGACCTTAATACATTGCTCTTTAGAATAAATGAATTAAAAGTGGTTTGATAGAAAAAGAAATTACAAAAAAAGACAAAACCCTTTGCAAATGATACAGAAGCAGTTTTAAAGGCTTAAAAATAAAGCTAATTATTTAAAATAATTCATAACACTTCCCACTATCAAAACCCTGCATAAAGCAAATGGTTCATATGCAGTAGTGAAATGCAGAATACCCTTATCTGAATACAAAAGGCATTTGAAGTATCTAATACTTTTTAGGCTGCTGTCTGGCAAGGTGCATAGCATCTATGTTTGCTAATAACATATCAACATGGAGGATTGGCCTTTTAATGAGTTTTTCCTCAAACTTTTTTCTTTAATTCCCTTTTGATCATAAGACTTCTTTCATTATGCATATTAGCCCTGGAGTAGATAACTACACTGTGGGTTTTTCCAGTATGAATAGCTTTAATTCTGTCAGTTTAGCTTTATTCTGATGATATGCTAAAGCCAAAGATAGAGTATTCTGTTGCAAACCCTTTTGAAATATCTGACAGATTTCAGCTTTTGGAAATTTTTTAAAGTTTCTGGGAATAAAACAATCTCCCACCAACTTATCTTGCAACAGATAGTTGCTATCAATTTTAAGCACTTCACAAGTGTATTGCTTTCTATACCAATACAAAGCACGTCTGGACATTTTAAAACGAGAGGCTACAAAAAAATTGTGCCAGAGCCTTCTCTGGGAATCTACACTGTCACATAAATTTTTTGTGGTGGCTTCTAGTGGTGATCCAAATGCCATAAGACTGTGTTAAGTTTAATGACAGCTGTACAATGGAAGCATTGCGGCCATTAAATATGAAGGACCAGAAATTATGTGCTACCCAAATAACTTCTATAGACTAAAAAAGAAAGAGCTGATTTAGAGATGAGTGTCTCAATCCAAGTATCATGTGCCCATGAGTTTCTAAAGGAAAAAATAAATGTCTCTTGAACTGAGCCTTATTTTCAGCTGGTGTAAAGACCCACCCACTCTGTGCAACACGGCTGAGTCACTGTAGCTGAACTTGTAGTTGTGAATACAAATTCCCAATGTATCTAATACCACAACTGAGCATAGAACATGGGCCCTAAAACGTTATATTTTGGGGTTGGTTGTTTTTAGTTTTTGATAGGGCTGAAAAGTTTTTTGGAAATTGTACCCTTTTCTTTCAAATATGCGATTCTCAGAACTGTGAAGCATGCATTAGTCTGCTTGGGTTTTGGTTGTGTAATTGGTTTACTTGCAAAAGAGTTTTCTTATTTATTTTACGTGAAAGAGAACTTTGTTATTTCACCTTTTCATTAATTTGAGACAGTAGATGTGGTCTGTCTTTGTTTCAGAGATGTTTGACAGGCTCAAACAACGGAAAAATTAGGAAATATGCTATTGAGGAGAAATCTTTGAAAGTAAATTAAAAATCACAAAATTGTGCACTGAAATGGATGTATACTCCTTTCCTAGCTCCTTGTATGTCAGTGCCTCACTAAGATAACCCCAATCCAATGGTTCAGGCAGTCAAAATAGCCTTTTACGTGAAACTGATGCTTTTTCTCAGCACATGGTGGGGATTTGGTACTAGGCAGTTTGGAGCCCTTATGCTAGCATGCCTGATTTTTATATTTGCTGCAGTGTTTGGTTTGCTGGAAGGCGCTTTTGAATAGATAGGTTACTGCATAAACTAAGTAGTATGATGCTTGGGCCAGAAAAGGGCCTCTGTAAGGGAATTTCTTGATGCATTGGCACTCCAGCTAGGCCTTATGTGACTTTGTTTTGCCATGGGGTTGAACAGTATTTCTCTGGAGGAGCTTAACCCCTTTTGAGCTTTATTTTCCAGTGCCAAAATACCTTTCAAACCGGGACAGGGAAAGGTGGCTTAGCCTTGAATCTCTCCTTTTCTCTAAACATTTTTGCAATAGCAAATTGCTTCAGAACAATTGCAGAGCTGAGGGCTTTTTCAGTCTATAGATGTAATTTGTTTATTCATTGGATTTCTTGACAAGCATATATGCAGAGTCCCTTTTACTACAGGCTCAAATATTTGTTTCCTTCCAGTGACTGCTTTTGTGAAATCTCTCATTACTTTGAGACCTCTGGCTAAAATGTCTTTGTCTGGGATGGAGCTAGCTACGTCCTCACAGACACCTGCTCTTTGTTGCTGAACTGAGTCATGGAATTTGTGCTTTGCTTCAACTGTATAAGATCAATTTCAATCCCTTCTTTCTTTCATCTGTGCTATTTGGTTTTGGGAGGGGGGAGGGGGGGATGGCTGCACATGTGTTGGTCTTTTGTCGTCTTTCTTGGTGGGAAGGAGAACAAACATAAGTAAAAAGAAAAGGATTTAGGGAGTTTTCAAGAAATCTGAAAAACAAGACCTTTCAAAGAAGTTCTCCATTTTCAGAAGTTTTATGTTTGTGGCACTAAGTATAGGATGCCTGATTTTTAATCTCCTCATGTTTTTAATTGTTTGTTTACCTCTGTTTATTATTATGTTACATTTTGTCTATCTGCTGTCAAGAACCTTTGCATCTTGTTAACACTTTTCTGTCTTAATCCAAACTACATCCGCCATCCTGATGGTTATCCTGACTGTTGATCAGCTGATTGTTCATGATCGCATTAACATTTCTCACATTATACCTTAAATTCCAAGAAAGAAAGAAACAAACCCAATATAAATATATTTTCTTTACCAAGTTAACAAGTAGAATTACATTCTGCTTATGCTAGAATAACATATGTTAGCTAATATATAAACCCAAATATTTTCCCCTGGCCTGGATTCGATTGTCACATTCTTTTACAGCAGCAGAGGGTTTTCACACTGAACAGCCTTGCTGCCATTAGGCCACTAGAAGTGGTCAGCTGCTGCTCACTTTGTGCAGAAGCTCACACTTCTGGGTCTCACAGATTAACTT
Organism: Psilopsiagon aurifrons; assembly: GCA_025447955.1. Classification (NCBI taxonomy): domain Eukaryota; kingdom Metazoa; phylum Chordata; class Aves; order Psittaciformes; family Psittacidae; genus Psilopsiagon; species Psilopsiagon aurifrons. The sequence continues at coordinate 64,693 of JAOEHY010018911.1, forward strand.
CTGGATAGACTTGCTGAACAGTTTGGCTTTTTTTGATTCCTATGGAAATGAAAAAAAAATTCAGTAGTGAGAGATGAAACAGTATCTGCTAGGCAGAGAAGGTTTCTGCTGATAGTACTCATTTCTGTGTACCCTGAGTACTCAGTGAAAATTAATTAGACTGAATAGATAGATACACAAGGCAGCTAAGGCAAATTATTCCTAGTTTACAGATGCAGAATTTGAGATGAAGTAAAAAGTAAAAAATCTCCACCAGGGCACAATAATAAATCTGGGAAAATGATAGTCAAGAAAATGTGGCCTTGGCCTTTTGCTTTACCAACATAAACTTTACTCCTTCCAGCACTTGAGTTAGGCTGGTGCCATAGCACATGCTGCTTGAGACAGCCCTCCCCTTTAGTTTTGTAAGAAAGATCAGTTCTCAGAGACAAAGTATTGGTGAACTGTGCTGGCTTAGTTTTAAGCACTGTTGTAATCACAGTATTCTTAAGGGTGATGTGACAATAATTTTTCTCATTTCTCTTACTAAACTAAAAAAAATGAAAATGTTATTGATGAAGCTTTATAAAATAATTATTTGTATTTGTCTTCTTCTAGTTTCCAATGTCTCAAGGCACTTCTTCTTTGAGTAGGTAATTTCAAATCTCACTTCTCTTTCCATAGAGAAAACTAGATACTGTTGAGATAGCAGTATTGAGGTTAATATAGAATCATAGAATCATAGAATAGTTAGGGTTGGAAAGGACCTTAAGATCATCTAGTTCCAACCCCCCTGCCA
>JAOEHY010018913.1:0-13945 GCA_025447955.1 Psilopsiagon aurifrons
CCTGCAGCCTCTGCCGCCCCCCGGCAGGCACCGGCCGGGCCCCCACTCCCCCTCCCCTGCCGCCCCGGCCGCGCGTCTCGCCGCCGTGGGTCCGCAGGAACGTCCCCGCACGCCCTGTGGGTGACGGCAGCCGCCCCTTTCCGCATCACGAGCTGCGAAAAACTGGGGACCCGTCCTGCAAAAACCCCAAACCCGGGTGCGACAGGAGGAAACACCAAAACCCGGGTATGGCAGAGCTCTCACACCGGCAAAAGCAAGAAACCAGCTCTAATAAAACGTTCGGATGAGCCTGGAAATTAGCTTTTAGTACCTGCAACAGGGGAAGATAGTGTAGAAAACCAAACATGATCTGCACTGGAGCACCTGAAAGGTCCGGGAAGCCACTGCACACTGACTCCTGTGTCATAGTAGTTGTCAGTCACAGCAGGGTAGCTATTAACAAAACGCTCAACTGACCAGCCTCATGATACATTAGCTTTGTCACTCGTGACGTTTTGGAGGAGGTTGAATCTTCTTTTCTGGACATTCCTCTGTGTCAGGGAATGTCTCGAGACACAAGGGCTTGCACACCACACACACATGTCATCCCACGGGGATTACATCTCTTTATATCTCCTCTGCAAGAATGGCAACGGACGAGATGCTTAACATCAGTTGAAGACTGGAAGATGATCTGGATAACTTCACTGTGTCCTCAGTGCCTTGTTTCTGTCCCGAAGGCTCCCCAATCATCCCCTCTTGTGAAGCCAGAAAATTTCTAACTTTCAGTCTAATTTATAGCCATTTGTTCCTTATCGTTATTATCCTTCAAATTAAATAATTTTACCTCATTGATATTTACCTAAAATATCCCTATAAATAGCAGTAAAATCATCTGAGTCTTTCTGCTGTGTTTTTAATCTTCTTTTTAAATATGTTTCCCAGTCTTCCAATGTCCTCTATACTTTCTACCCCACATGTGCTGTTCTAAACAAGGTCTGAACAATTATATTAATACCTCACAGTCTACTGAAAATACCTCACTCGATGCACCCCAGAATACATTAGTATTTTTAAGACCACATTACAGTGGCATCATAGTTAACCTACAACCAATAACAGATTCCTCTCCTTATAATCTCACATTTGATGAACTCCTGAGCTTACTTGCAGTTATTCTAATTAATCTTTAAGTGCATGACTTCCTGCTATTATGTTCCATCCCATTTCTGGTACACCATGCAATAGATCATCCTCAGCCATTCTGCTAGTGCACTTTAAGAAGGTACTATGCCTTAAAAAATGTGTCTTGTCCTATTTTTAAGATGATTTACCATCCAGCCTGCTCCGAGATTTCCCCTCATCCATGGCAGCAACCCATCCACACCTTTGCCCACGTCAGAAGGGTGGCAAACACACTGTTCCTGGAAAGCAGCCTGCTCCTGAGCTTCTCTCTGGGAAACTTCCTACCACAAATTCCTGAGTACACTCCACTTCTTCAGGAAAAGGTACCGTTGGCAATACACTGAACCACAGCAGTTCACTTGCTTCCTAGAAGCTCATGCTTCATGAGAAACAATCCATGCATCTTAACGTCATCAGCCTCCTAATCATTAAAACTTATTTTTCTTGTTTACATGAAGTGATTAAAGAGGAATTCTAAAGTTTCTCTAAACTCTTTGATACTCAGATCAGTAATTCATATATTGTTAGTATCACACCATCTTTTCCTTCTGTCATTCGCTCATTTTAAGGAAAGCTTGTTTTGAAGCTAATTTTTTAAATGTAACTCATGGAGCAGAGCATCCCCTTTCAGTGAAGTGGGCATAATTCAGTCACAGGAACATCACAAGTGTCAGTGGGAGCAAAATAGAGGCAATTACTTTAAGATTTTAAGATATGTTAATCTGAATTAGGTACAGTTGTTAAAAGTTTTGTCCCTACTTCCAGAGTAGATTTGCTTGAGGAAAGGTTGTGAGATTTGACCTAACGCAGACATACAAGTACTATAGTATTCTTACTGGAATTACTGTTTGTATCTTATGTGGGGAAAGATAGTGAGATTGGACCTAATATAGACATATGAGCACCATATACTGGTCTTAATGGAATTACTATTTGGATCTTATATGGGGAATCCAAGAATGCTTCTGAAATCCTGTGACCCTTCACCACCCTCATCTGCAACCCAGCCCATTAATGGGGCAAAGGTGGGTGTTTGTAAGGAGAACAGGGGCACTACCAGAGCAGCAGGGCAAACCCACATGGCCCAGGATGCCCAAGGGGGAGCTGAGACCAAGCCAAGTCCATCTAATTCTCTACTCCACAGGGAGCTCAACACAGTGGTTTGAAGTCATTAAGTTTTCCCTGACTATAGGGACTTTCTCAGCAAATGCCGATGATGTTTATCTGTTAGCTTAAAACTGCATGTCTTGTTCCAAAATATACAGTGTTTTATTACACTAAAGAACAAACACTGCTAAAGACATTCTAGCATTCAGTGCTCTCCACTGTTCCCATGAGCATCAATGTACAGCTCATACTTTTGGGATAACAACCAGAGACATATGTTGATGTATTTGAAGTTGCCATGTCTGTGGTCAGTGAATCAGACTAACTCTAACCCAGAAGAAAACCTTCTGTGGGTGACTGAGTGACATCCCTGGACTTCTACTTTGCACTTCCTGTTTTCAGACTTCATTTTGTCTGAAAATTATGTTGGTTTTAAAGTTGATGGAAGGCTCATCTGACAGCCCCATGAAAGACAATGTGTGCATCCCCAAAGGAACTATAATACAGACATGAGGGAAGAGCCCCCTTGGATTCCTCCCTTTGCTGTTGCAGGAGCATGCCGATTGCACACAAGGTAAATGCAAAACCAGACCACCCACCTCCTTCAGGCACCTTGTTAAAGATGCTCCTGTTGGTAGCAGCCTGTGCTAGATGAGCTGGTAGCTTAAGGCGTGGACACTGGGGATGTTAATAGTATTGAGGCAATGCTTTCTTTTGTTTCAAATATTCAAGACAGCTCTCTTTAAAAGGCATTTTGTTGGCGTGCAGATATGCTTGATCAGGTTCAGCTGTAGGACAGGAGCAAGAAATTGAGATCCAAGTGGCTTCCTCCATACCTTCCCTTCCCCACCTGCCTGTTTCTGATTCGAGATGCCAGACTTCGCACAAGAAGGCTTCAGGGCCCACGTAACTCCATTATCAGTCATTTAAAAAAGTGCCAAAAAAGGCTACAGGGCCTTTAGTTAGATGGTTGGCTGGCAGCAGCAGAAGAAAGCATTTGTAAACTGGTCCCCACAGCATGGGACACCCACCTTCCACCTTCCCCTCCAATTCAGATTTCACTGAGTAATGTTCACTTTGCATTTCTGCAGGGTTTAGAATTCCTTCAGTTTCTGTGAGATGTTCAGTCAACAAGTGATGTTAGCACAACAGGCAAATGAAGGGGATTGTATTCTAATACATGTGTCAGTGTCTACATTATTTTTCCATAACACCAAGAGGATGAGAACATTCCAGAGGACAAGGAGGAGTTTCTTAACTATCACCTTCTCCTAGTACAATTTTTGTAGCAGTCACCTGATGAATAACATAGAGGACTGAAATATTACTTGTGCTTGTGGCAGGCAGCATATATGAACATTCAGACACCACTTGCTTTTTCATGGCTCTCACATTTCTGCAGTGCGGGCCATCTCTGTATGCAAACTACTGTAACTGAACCAACATTGACTTCAAAACAATAAGTTCCAGGCCCAATAAACTCAAAAATAAAAAAAATGAAATAGAGGGAGAGCAAGTATGGTCACAAAACAGTGAAAAGTTGAGTGTATCAACACTCTATAATAGAAGATGCTACAAGAAGATTTATCTCTCTAGAAAAGCAAAGCCCCTCTATCTATATGATATTAAGATTGCTCTTTTATGGTTCTCCTTTTTAACATTTCTATCCACTTTCCAGCTTCTCACACAATTAACTGAACAGCTGTACAGGACAGTTAACATCCACACCCAGTACTGGAGTACCTTAACTTCAGTAAGGACAGAGCCTTGCTAAGATTTGCTTGCAAATACTGCCCATATTGTATTTTTCTGTATTAGACTATGATCTTGCCAATACTGATTAGCAGCTATTGGCAGGAAGAGCTGCAGAGAATGTTTGGGGTTTTTTTAAAGAGATACAGATGGAAAAGAGGGGCAGAGAACATGCTTTTAAAGATAAAGTTTAGAAACCACAATGCAATTGTGCAAAACCAATATTGTAGTTTACCTAAGAACAAATACCCAATTTATTTGTTTCAGTTTATGTTCAAAGTGATTTTTCTCCCCAGATTAGCGATGCTTATTTAGGTTTAGAAAATCCTGATCAGACCAAGCCCCAAGCCCAGGAAACCAGATTAGGATTATAAAGAGCAGTAAAGCAGCCTGTCTCATTTCATTATGCAAGCCGAATGAAACGCAGAAATTAAACCAAGAACGGGAAAAGAACTAATTCTTAAAACTGAACTGGGAATACTCCAAAGACTCATTAACAGATGAAAAAGTATGATTATCTTGTTAGGAGTACTACCACCCATAAAGAGGCTCTGATCAAAACAATAATTAAACCTCCAATAACAATCTCCCTGCATCATTAAATACTTTGGTACAAATAAATTAACTCTGCCAGCCAGAAACATCCAATAGAGACAATTTACCTCAGCCAGTAAGTCCAAATACTCAGAAAGCCTCTCACATTCTTACCTAGGCACATGCTATCATCCTTCTTCCAAAAAAAAAGCTTTAAAATAAATGATCTTGACAGCATCCCTATAAATTTCTGTATTTACACCACCACTGATAAATCAATGAACCATGTGGCTTGAGATAACAAGCTGTCCATTTGCCAGTGGTTAAAACTGATTCTTTTCCAAGTAACACATGCAGCTGGGCAGGAATATTTATTTCTGAGCAAAGTAAATGGACACTCAAGTGCAATTTTGATATGCAGAATCTGGCAACAAATCAATATTGACTTTAAATAACCAACTTATGCCATTACTTTTTAATACCTATGAATTTTGGTACACCCCATAGCATGCCATCCTGAAGCAGCAATGCCTTCCTAATTTCTTTTGGTTTGTGGGTTTATCGAATTTGAGGCTTTAAGAATCCTGTTATTGGTGAGTGTCAGTTTCTAGCTTTTCTCTTTTATTGGCTTCCTTGGAAATATCTCCTGAGCTCTTATACCTTCTCTTCAATTTGATTTTTTTTCCCGTGTCTGAGAAGGGTGCTGGCCTGAAGTTGGCATGTGTGTATTACTGCCTTGACTCTACTACAAAGGCAACCAGAAGCAATATTATTTGCGGTTTCAGGGACATAGATTAAAGCAGATATACTTAGTCTTTATTTATGTTCCCTTAAGTAATCTGAAGAAGTGTAAGTATATTAGACATTTCACAAATTGTCTGCAAGAAACTGCATTCTTGAGCCACATAAATAGCAGTGCTCATGCATATATCATCTTGTAGCCTAATTATGAAAACATCTAAAATCAAGATTAAGAAAATTGCCTGAATTCCTGAGGTTGGAATCCAAATTTAAAAACAGAAATATGATGCAGAAACCAGGAGTTGAAATACCTGTAAAGCCAAAACTAACCTTTCCAGATGCACCTCCAAGAATGGGCCAGGATACATTAGCAAAGCAGTACCTGCAGGGAACTTCAGCCAAGCTGTACCTGTTCAGGGGAAAGCAGAGTAATACAGTCTCAGAGGTGTGTTACTCTGGAAGCTTTTAATAGCAGAAAGCTCAAAAGAGTGTAAAATTACTGGTTTGAAGTAGATTAGAACTGAGGAGCCTTATGTTAACAGGACGGCTTAATATGCATTTTTAGGAACACCTCACAAGACAAGTTCAGCCTGTTCATGGAACTGATGAGACAGGAAAACCCACTGGAAGAACTGCAGAGAAAGATAACTTTGTTCTCTTATGTGCTACACTCTACACCTTCTTTGACTAGCTATTGGTTTAGCCTTTATTTCTGAATATATTAAGCAGTTGATCAGATTTACACGTTTATTCATTTTCTCCCTTAATTTGATAGGAAGTTATACAACAAATCTAACTGAACTGCTGCAGAGAAAAATACAGGCTGCATCCCATGATAGACACAGTGCTAAGCATCTGGATTCTTTAAGAAATGCCACCTGATTTTTGGAGCACTTGCAATATGCATAATACAGTGAGACTCAGCCCCCGTGCTTACTGGTGTAATAGTTACTGCTGCACTGTTCAGAAAGCAGGTCAGTCCCTTGAAGTGTCTCTGAACAGTTAACTACTTTGGGGCTTATTTTGTCTTCTTGTGTGTCATCCATTAGGAACTACCCCTGGAGAGAGGGCAGTAAACCAGGAGGACCAGCCTGATCCATGCTAACAAACCCAATATTCCTAAATCATGCTCTTTAGGTTCCCAAATTAACTTACCTCATGGCTTCCTCTTTGTGCCTGGAAAGATTTATTGTTCTTATTCAACCTGAAAATCTGCTGGCATTAGATATATTAGGATATCCACAGGTGGTTCTTTTGTCATCCTATCACTGCAGTGGGAAGATAGCAAAATAAATCAATAAAAACAATGTTTTGGTTGATGCTTGGGGAAACCAATCTGTGGTTGAATATACAGCCCAGCAACAGACTGGCCTGTGTGCAGCCAGCACTAGGCACCATGGCTTCCACTCACTGGAGATCTCAAATAAGGATGCTGGGATTTATTTAGCTTTTCCCCACCACTCAGGCTTCTATCTAATTCTGTGTCCTTTCTAACTAGCATGGTTTCTTTCTCCCCCGCCCAGACATATGCTACAGTGAGGGTTTTTTTTTCCTACAAGGTCATGTTTTCTTTCTTTGACTTGAGCACATTTGCAGCAAGAGCCTAACCTATAGCTGGTTTTCAGTTGCCACTCTCCGATGCTTGTTTTTCAAGACTATGCAAATCATGCCAGTGCTGCCTTCTGCATTTCCTCCATTTTATTTCATATTGAGACTGATGTGAAGAGCTGCAGTCTATTTAGAAGATCATGGTTGTTGCAGAAGAAAACCAAAGCTATTTCCAAAAGTGAAATTTCTTAGAATCAGTGTTTTTTCTTCTGCCTATAATAGAAATGAGTATGAGCATTTGGAGCCTTTAGATATTCTCCCAGGTCTGAGAAGGTGTGGGAAGAAGCAGAGTGGGTATGGAAAAAAAAAAAGCAGTTGATTAGTAAGTTTGTTTACTTATACTCTGCTAACGAAGCAAGTGGAGACTGCTGGAATGAAGTGAATGGCAACTTAGCTTATAGCTGCATTCTCTAAATTATTTTTCCCTAGAACACAGTGGACATGAGTGGGCTCAGGCAGCCAGCTCTAGCAGAGGGCAGCCTCCAGTTGAACTTGGTACCACGAGAACCACACAGCTCCAGGGCACTCAGGGCAACGTGTTGCTACACCCCTGCTTGTACTGGGGGAGGCATTCCCCACCATGTATGAAAACCATGCAACATGGGGTACATATGATCCAAGGCAATATACGTGTATGTATCTTCTGGACTTCAGACAAACTGCTGGAGGAACATGACTCAGAGCATGAGCTAACCTGAGAAGGAATGAAGCAGCGTTTGTCAGGATCTAACTGTCTCTGTGCCCTTGGAAGAAGGGTGCTTTGTCCTATTCTTGTCAAGCCAACATTGTTTCATACTTGAAGCCACCGATAACTCAAAACTGGTAAAGCCATAACTGAAACCATTTAATAATTGAGGCCACTGAAGGACCTCTGTTGGAAAGCACAGTCTTGGTTTCCTGGTATCCTATTAATGGAAGACTGCCACTGTGTGCGTTGCAGATCTGGTTGATAAATTCCTGGTTTTATCATGAATATAGTGTGCAACTGCATATCCAAAAAGCAAAATGCATAAGGAACAAAGGCTGTTTCCTCCCGGCTGCTATGCCTACTCTAGGAATATTTTTCAACTTGCCTATCAAATACAGGAGGTATTCAAAGGAGGTAGTTACACAATAGAAAAGAGCATCCTGTTTTCTGGAGCTGTCAGGTTTAAATTCCCCTTACTGCAGAGACAGGTGCCCCTTTGTGTTCCTGTTACAACAGTGAAGCTCTGCATCTCACTGTCAAGGAAAGCATTTATTAATTGTTTCAAAAAAGCCTAGAGTGAATAAACATTTAGCTAAATAGCTAAAATATGCATATAGTGCCCTACACAAGAGTGAATAAACATTTAGCTAAATAGCTAAAATATGCATATAGTGCCCTACACAATTTTCCGTGCCATCAGCTGCAGCACAAGATGCTCACGTAGTGAGAACAGTCATGCCAGATGTTAGGTATGAACCAGCTTGTTTCCCCTGCATTTCCACAGTGGAAGGATTTTTTTCAACTCCATGACAATTGTGCAGAGACAGTGCTGAGGCAGTAGAAGCCTCTCCATGTCTCAGCATACCTGAGACCCCTCCAGGACCAGAGCCTTTGTGCTTTGTTTACACTCAACAGGGATGCTCAGGAAGCCTTATGGAGGGACTAGGAGCCAAGACTCGGTCATCTTATTTATGAGAAACAGAATCAATGCAATTATGGAATTACTATTATGAAGAAAAAAACAAAACACACAACCAAGAAAAAAGCCCAAACAAAAAAGAACCAACCCCAAACCAAAACCCCAAAACACCTAAACCACAAACCCAAAAACATTTGCAGTTTGCTGCAGCAAGACAGAGTGTGTGGGTTTGATTTCCAATACTGCTGATTTCAGAGTTTCCTCCACTCTTTTATGACCCCTATAGTCAGATTTCTGTGGTTCTTTTGTTCAAAAACTGGACAGCAGAGGGTGCCAAACCCCCAAGAGGGAGAGCACCCAGGTCCACTGAGCCCTCATGCATCGTCTTAATTCCCCCGCGTTGGTAGCTCTACTCCAGCACGAGTGGTCAGCCCACATTGAGGCACTTCAGAGCCGCGTGTTCCATCTGCGCTGATAGCTGTGCTGGAGTGTATTATCGCATTTGGTTGTGTCAGCACTTCCATTACAGTTTATAACCTCTTACTTTGTGGATCAATCTAGGCTATTGCCAGCCAAGTTATTTTCTCTTTGATGTGCAATTGGCACTCAATGTTATCTCAGGAATCTGAAGCCATGTTTTGTTATCAGGATGTTGCAGAGACGACTCGCTAAATTAAAAGCAAGCACTTGATCATGCAGAGCTGAGCATGAACCCCTCCCCCTCCTTGCACATGTGGTACAAATATGACACAGCCATTGATGAACTAAATCTGTTTAACTTAACATTGTTTGTATACAGCTTTTTACTTTGGCCAAGGAAACGAGATCAAAACACAAACAGCTCTGAAATCCCATTCTCATCCTACAGTGAATTATGAAGTGTAGGAGTATTATATTAGCAGGCATTTATTCCTGTTCTAATAAAAAGATACACATTCTACATTTTCTGCAAACACTACTCACAGGGCTGAGATGGAAATTGGTCCTGGAGTAGTAACTAGTTACAACAGCTTCTAAGAGAGCCCACAAATTATTCTGATTGCATTTAGGAGCCAAATCCTGATGCCTCTATTGTATTCAGACTCTTGTTCTTTGCTGGAGTAAAAAATTGCTGTGCTTGGTCCAAAGAGCATTTGTTTCTCTTCTATTTCTTGCCAGTTCCTGTCCTGAGGATGAGCACTGTCAGATGGCCAATTTTACTGTTCACAAACCTGATACACATAATCACGGGCCCGTTATTTCTACACTGGAGTGGGATCCATCATTCCTAACTGAAAATGTTGCAGATAATAATTTGTAAACAGTTATTCACTTTGAATGAGTTATGTAGGCTCCGTTTACTTAATTTAGCTATTTGTCAGCTTTATCAGTCACTTATCAACAGAAGCAGAAAGCAGACCACATATTACCCATTCATCATACCTTCCTGTCTCTGCAACACATGCAATATATACTGAACGTGCCATAGCACTGGTGAAGTAGTTCATAATGTAACATCACCAGCAGAACCAAGTTAATAGTTACTTTCTCAATGCCAAAAACTTGTAGGGTGCTTCAAAGCAGTGATAACGTTTATATTCAGTTGCAGCGTTTTGGCCTAAGAAACTAAGTTATTGCAAACCTGTGCGTGTTGCTGGCATTCCGGACAGGAGGTGGTGCAATGGATTTCAGGCTGGACACAGAGCACCAGACACCCCTGTGCTGTAACACAGGGGAAAGTGCAGGGAAAAGACAGAGCTAAAGAGGCCTCGTGGTCCCTCAGAGTACAGGAAGGTACAGGTTTTTGTACCTTTGTGTAGTAACGCATGATACTGAACTTACTTTGTGTAGGAAACGATCATTCCGAACACGTGTTTTCACAAAAACGACCTGTATTTGCCTGCTGAGGCAGCACGATGCCCTTGGCCTGTAGCCAGCAGCACTCAGGGCTGTGCTCTACTCAGGGGAGCAAAACATGGTAACTTTTACATCTCAGTTAAACTAAGGAAACTGAAACACCAGCACCACCTCACCAGGCCTCACTAACCCTCTCGCTGCCCCAAGCTGAACTGACATGCTTTGACCCAAACATGAAGCTCACCCCAAATGCGTGTCCTCAGCAGTGTCTTCTCCCTGCAAACATCTCCTCTGGGAGCCCGGCAACCTCTCACAGGACTCTGTTACCCGGCAATGAGGAGAAGGTTCTGGAAAGGGACAGAGTCACCTCAGGCCTCCACACCCAAGACAGCCGCCTCCTGTCTCCTCCCCCAGCTGTGCCTATGCCTCAGCCCATCAAACTCATTCTGAGTTTTCCCTCAGACTGGTTTTACTGTGTGGACAGGCACCCCTCGCTGCCTCTTCTCTACCTCATATTTAACCCTGTGCAGTGCTTTTTACCTCTCAAATGTCACCCCCTGCCCTCCCCTTATTCCCAGTGCTGGCAGGGCCTGGCCAGGGCTTCATCCATCCCAGAACTTCAGCACGGTTGCCTCTGTCATGGTTTTAATCAAAACAAAATTATTTTACACATCAACAACAAAAAAAACACGCTGCCAAAATCAAGGTTCGAAAATCCCCAACCCTGCCCTTACCCAGCGGTAAAGAGTTCACTGCTAAAACAGACACACGCTGCCAGCCTTACACAAAACAGGGGCATGGAGCTCAGTACACAAACCTGAGCAGAGCAGCAGACAGAGAAGAAGTGGTGCTGCTTGGTAACCTTTTAAGTCAAGTCTGTCAGGAAAGCGAAGACTTCAAAGAGATTAACAATTATAAGCCCTTTCTATTAGCTCTTTAGCAGGAAGGTGGAAAGCTGCAGGAGGGATTTCGGGTGTACTATGGGATGAAATCATTTCTGCTTGGAAAACACCCCGGTGGAAACACATTTTTCCTTTTTATTATTTTGCAGTTCTCACAAATTTGTCATTATCTATCAATTAAATATTTGCTGCTGTTTATTTTGCCCGAAGATGATCCTTTGTTTCTTCCTGTGACTTGGGGAGGAATCCTAGTTGTGTGGATTACTGTTGGGATTAGCAATTTTCTTTCCAAGGTTCCCTTGTGCTATTTAAGAATCCACATGCCCCTTGTGAGCTGGGAAAATAAAAGCTTACAAGTAATTGAGGAGTGTTCTCAAATGTAGGTAAGTCATTCAAAAATGAGCTAGTGACAGTGCAGAAGCTGACAAGCTGAAGTAGCTCTGCTGGCCTTACACTTGTAGCTCCTTAGTGAATTAGGGAAGGCAGAGATCTTGCAAACCTCCCTTGGATACATAGCTCCCCGGAACCCTACTTTGGATAGCCAGAACTTCCTAAACCCAATGCTCTTCAGGACACCGCCGAAAGGGATGTGGAACTATGTTAAAAACCGCAGTGAATGTAGCCGTGCAGACACCAATTCTCAGCTCAGTTCAGATACTAGTAAATTCTGCAGTGTAGATGAGCACTTTGGAGAGCTTAATATGTTAAGAGAATCCATTACTTTCTGCTGATTTATTTTATAATGGCTCATTTACATGCACTAAGAAATGGTATTTTTATACCAGCAGAAAGGCACAGATTGCCTCTTCGCAGTCATACAGGTTTTCAATTTTAGACAAGATCTTTAAAAAAAATGACAGTATTATGAAGTTCCAAGAAGCACTTCTAAGTCACTTAGGTTTCTAAAAATCTATTACAGTTATTTTTTCCCTCGTATTCCAAAGGTTCTATTGTTGGACTCATGGTACTAATGAATGCTGCTGTATATGTTGAGCAATATGAAAAATAGGGCACTAATGTTTTAAAGTCTCTAAAACATTTCTCAAATTGGCTGTAAAATGTGGCATTTCTACAATACACGATTGTTTGGCAGGATATAAAAGCTTACTGTTTCTCATTTGGGTGATTTGCATAGCTTGTTCATGGCATCATTTATAAATATTATGCCCATCCCAAGCTGCCGCTGATAAAAGAATAAGACTGCTTTTGCCAAAGCACATTATAGTATATAGGAGAAAAAAACCCTTCCTATCTAAAAAAACCAAGGCTATACAAAGCCAGTTAAAATTTTGTACTGCACTAATCTCAGGAAATCACTTTTGATGTCTGTTAGAGAACATCAAAGTGAAAATAAAAATTATTTCCTTTCACTGTGCAAAGCGGTTCTACAAGGATTGGACGAGCCAAGGAGCAGTGGCTATTCCTGAGGAGCTCTTTGCCATGAGTGTGCTTCATGCCAGCACCCAGAAAGTCCCTTAGCCCATGCAGCAGAAAAAATGGGCTGAGAAAGGTTTTTCTGACTCCCCTGGCTCACTGCTGATTAAGACATAGCCATCAATTCTGTTTCACGCAGACAGATGACAATTCAGTTTGCTCACTGACCTGTGCTGACTTTTCTTGAGTTCATTTCTTCTGTGTAGCTTGATACTGACAAAACCAAAACACTCTTACAAATCTATTACACCCAAAGAGACTGAACACAGAGGAGAAGCCCATTTATTTGGTAAGGTGGGGCAACTCTCAAATAATCATTTTAAAGTATGATTTAATATTCGTGATTACCCTAGAAGGTGGCAATTTGGACTCCTGCTAGACTTCACTGGCCTCTGCTTGCATAGGAAAGGTCCTTCTGGGATGCTGTATTTCCCATGAAAAAAGGCTGTGGTGAACATCATCCTGTCCATCTTTGGAGGCTTTGCCACAGTCACCAAATAGATGGACATCTGGAAAGCACAAGTGTTTGTTCCTCTTCACAGTCAAGATTACATCATTGTGGCTGCTTTCATGACCTACCTTATTAAAAAGCTCAAATAAAGATTTTTGTTTCTATAGTTGCTTGGTTGGAAGAAAGAAGAGCAACTAGGACGCAGAGTGTAACTACATTTGACTATTTCTTGGTTTCAAACTCAATATATAAGCAGCTGCACCAGCATCTTTGTGCTAAGTTTTATGCAAGTAGTTGAACTGTCTGTTGTAAACTTGTAGGTACTGAGAGATTCTAATATCTCTAGATGTGAAGGCAACACTTTAACAAGGTACCATTTATACATGATCTGTAGCAGAGCTCTGAAGTTACTAGTATGCCACTGGGCAGGGAGGGTAATATACTGCTCAGCTTCACTAAGCCTGACAGCTGGCTTGAATAAAGCGGTTGTTGCCTCCATAAGAACTATAGCAGTGCAGATATCTGAAAAAGATGCTGCAATTTCTTAAATCAGTGAAATTCAATAGCTTGATTTGGATACTGCTTCCCCCCCCTTTGCATTTTTTCTACTTAAATTTAGCAAACTACAAATGAATGGTTCTTTTCAATCAGACCTTAAACTAGGGATAAAAAAAAACCAACTGCAAGTCAGCAGTCAAGGCAAAGGAATCTCCAGAGAAAGCACTTGGCTTTATTTCCTGTGGTGAATCTCTGCCTGCCAGGTTGAATTTGGGAAAAGAGGAAGAAAAGAAAATTAGAATTTACTTTCA
>JAOEHY010018914.1:0-15291 GCA_025447955.1 Psilopsiagon aurifrons
CAAACAGAGCTTTCTTGTGCAAAGCAATTCTTTAAAATAAATGCACCAAACCACTATTGATAAGGGAGAAACTTAAGGCTGAGGCTGCCTGTTGCAGCAACAGATGAGGGGGTGACACCTTGGGCACTTTGGGAATTGCAACCACAGTGCTTTTTTTGTTTGAATATAAGTAAACCAAGACGTGTTCTGGCTTGTGGAGCAGAGGAGCTTGGAGCATGTGAACTGGATGTCCTGTAAAGTTTAGGAAAGTGAAAACTGTTTTAATGACTAATTTAGATACAGCCTGTGAGGCAAACTGTTAATGTGGCTCAAGATGAGTGTGCCCAGGGAACCAAACAGTTGGTTCACAAATGTACATGTAAACCAGCACAACTTAACTCCAGAACAGTATTACTGATAAGTCTCAAAACACAAGAATTAGGGGACTTCCAGGGAAGTAATTAGAAAAGAAGCTAATATTGACAATGTCATGTATTGATCCTGTGGAACTCATTGCCATAAGATATGGGAACAACAAAATATAAATAAATCGGAGAAATGAAGCAGAAGCATGGAAAGAGAATCCAAACACAAACCATAAGTTTGGAGTTCCTAAGAAACCAATAACCAGAAGTTGTATAGGTAAACTGGGAAAGGCTTTTCCTATACTTCCTTTGTTTCTCATTGTATCCTTGAATAGCCACTACCACCCATTTGAAGATGTGGCTATGGGGCTTGACCAAATAGGGTGCTGGCTAGTTCCGTTAAAATGAGACTGGTTTTGTAGCT
Organism: Psilopsiagon aurifrons; assembly: GCA_025447955.1. Lineage (NCBI taxonomy): Eukaryota > Metazoa > Chordata > Aves > Psittaciformes > Psittacidae > Psilopsiagon > Psilopsiagon aurifrons. The sequence continues at coordinate 769 of JAOEHY010018914.1, forward strand.
ATTCACACTTGCAAAGGTTCTGCAGGGAAAAGACAACTGCAGGGAAAGAGCACATCTCCTTCCTAAGCTAAGAATTCTTTAATGTATTTATTCTCACACTGTAGCATTCATAATTTCTCTCCTGTTCTGCACCTTTTGTAAGAGGAAAGGTCTATAACAGAATGTACTGCTGGCTGAAGACTGGCTGGATCAGTACCAAGATAAGGACTCTTAACAAGGTTGTTTTGTCTGCCTTCAAGAATTGAACTGACAGCTTGTTAAGGCTGTCCACAAACATTTATTTTAAAGATCTTTCCAAATTGAAATAGTTATCTACAAGTCCATTTCTGCATACGTATTATGAGTCTTGCTACATTGATTAATATGCATGTATGTGCAATTTTATCTATCACTTAAATCACAAAGTGACTTTCTATAGCTCTCCCCAATCAGTTTTAGATACGACTGTCCCCAGAATGCTGTTACGCAAACATTCTCCTCACATCTGCCCTCCTTTTACAATAACTCAATAGTTTCATCAGTAGATCCCAGATAGTGGTTGTATTGTGCATTGCTCTGACATATGATGGAATTAATGATATGCAGAAGTGGCTAATTCAGTGGTATGACCCATACAAGTTTAGCATGGTGTTTTAGAGCTTGCACAACTTGCTTGTATGCATAGATAGATATTGTATGCTTAAATAAGCTATATCCATATACTATACTGGTCTGGAACAGTGAATTAGCTTCACAGACAGAGTCATACAAAGTATTTGAACCCTTGATTTCCATTACAACCAGAAACAGGAGGTGAGGGGATCTATCCAAAACTCTGCCACGCAATTACCACTTATTTCAATAGTCACTTGGGGAATAAACTGAACAACTTTGTACACTCTTCCTGATGGCTTAGTGTGTACTACCTTTAGATTCCTGTTTCTGTCCTCAGGTTAATGTTTCATGGACTGACAACAGAAGTCTCAACATGAAAGTAATGCCCCTTGTACCAACAGCAAAGTGGAATGCAGTGACATAGTGTTGTTCCAGGATTTTTTTAAAATATGAGTCATGCATTTGGATGCAATTCAGTAACTATTACATCCTGTTGGTATAATAGGCAATAAAACTTCTTTCTTGTAAAACGTCCTAAGATCTACTGATAATCTTGTGATAATCTTACTGTTAATGACTTCTCTTCATATACCAGTTTATACCCCAAGCGTTGCATGAGGTTATTGTGACCCATGTGCAGGACCCAGCATTTGGCCTTGTTGAACCTCATACAATTGGCATCAACCCATCAATTCAGCCTGTTCAGATCCTTCTACAGAGCCTTTCTTCCCTCAAGCAGGTCATTACTCCTGCCCATCTTGGTATCATCTGCAACTTTACTGAGGGTGCATCCTATCCCCTCATCCAGATAATTGACAAAGATCTTCAACAGAAATGGCCCCAGTGCTGAGCCCTAGGGAACATCACTTGTGACTGGTTGCCAACGGGATTTAATTCCACTTACCACCACTCCAGGCTCTGCCATCCAGCAGTTTTTCAACCAGCAAACTGCACCCATCCAAGCCATGAACAGCCAGTTTCCCCAGGAGAATGTTATGGGAAAGAGTGTCAAAGGCTTTACTTAAAAGCTAGGTAGACAACTGTTGTGGTTTAAGCCCAGCCAGTAACTCGGTACCACACAGCTGTTTGCTTACTCCCTCCCATTTCTCACCCTGCTCCTGGGGTGATGGGGAGGAGAATCAAAAGGATGTGACTCCCACTGGTTGGGATAAGAGCAGTCCAGTAACTAAGGTATAACACAAACCACTGCTGCAACCACCAATAATAATAATGAAAGGGGAAAAAACAAGGGAAGAGAACACAACCTCTCACCACCCACTAATACCCAGCCCAATCTAAGCAGTGATCTAGCCCTTTTGGCTAACTGCCTCCAGTTAATATAGTGGGCATGACGTGCTGTGGTACGGAATACTTCTTTCGTCAGTTTGGGTCAGGTGTCCTGTTTCTCTTCCTCCTGGCTTCCCCTCCTCGCTGGCAGAACATGAGACTCAGAAAGTCCTTGGTCAGAGTAAACACTACTGAGAAGCAACTGAAAACATTGGTGTTATCAGCGCTGTTCCCAGGCCAAAAGTCAAAGCCACAGTGCTGCACCAGCTACTAAGAAGGAGAAAAATGACTGCTACTGCTGAACCCAGGACAACAACAACATCCACAGCCTTTCCCTCATCCACTAAGCATGTCACTATGTCATAGAAGGCAATCAGGTCAGTCAAGTAGGGTCTTCCTTTCATAAATGCATGCTAAATGGACCTGATGACTAGTTGCCCTGTGCCTAGTTGTCCTTGAGTGCCACACAAAGGCACTCAGGATGGTCTGCTCCATAACCTTCTGCACCACTGAAGTCAGGCTGATAGGCATGTAGTTTCCCACATCCTCCTTCTGGCCCTCTGCCAGAAAGTTGGCCATCTCAAAAAGGGTGGCCTTCCCTCTGATTCTTGCCCATAAATGCTCAACCCTATTGTAACCATCATTAAGCTTTAAACAATTAAACACTTCTTAACACACAAGGCTACCCCACTGCCTCTCCTTCCTTACATATCCCTTCTGAAGAGTTTATAGTCATCCATTGCAGCCTTCCAGTTGTGCAAGTCATCCCACTATGCTTCAGTGATAGTTTTCCTGCACAGCAATGGTTTCCAGCTCCTGTTTGTTGCCTGTGCTGCATGCATTGATGTAGGTGCACTTCAGTTGGGCTATTGATCACCTTTCAGGCGAGAGGAGCCCTAGTTCTTCCCTGACCATTTTCAGCACTTCCATGGTTTCTAACACATCAATAATTCTTGTATCTTTGCTGCCTCATGGGTCTCCATCCTTTGCCTCCACTGAGGCAGCAGACAGAAGGATCTTGCTAGCACACTGTCCCTCAAACATTAGTATGCTATCCCCATGTTTATTTCTAGTGAGCCTGATTTTATCCCTTTCCTAATTTTGATGGTTTCACTACATGAGGTGTGGGTTATGACGAGTCAACCGCACCTCCACTACTTTTTTCTTATTGGTCTGCAGCTCCACATGACATCTGAATTTACTATATAACAGTGCCATTTACCCATGTTAGATACTATTTTTTTGTTTGACTGCCAGTCATCTGGTAGTAGTGGCCAAGTTCAGCCAAGAGCCCTTACCTCAGTCGACACCCTGGTGGTGAAGCAGGTCTGTGGTCTGGATGGGAATTGAAGTCAGCAAGTCAGGGTCAGGTCCACGACCCCAGCACCCAGGGTCAGGTATAGCCCCGTGATCAAGCTGGTCTGAGTCTGGGCCACAAAGTCAAGGCTATTGGTTAGGGTAAAGATGTGAATCAGCTCAACCTGGGCTGAGGACAGCAGCTGAGAACATTCCTTTAGAGTCCTCTCCTGAGTGGAGGTGATGGGGAGTCCCTGGTGTTTAGAGTGGCTCTCCTCGTAGCTGTGTGAATGCATCCATCCTTTAAGCCAGCCCTGAGCCCAGGACAGGTTATATGCTCAGGGCCCTGACACAGAGAACTGCTGAAAATGGTAATAGCTAACAGACTTTGACCCCAATAGCTTTTGAAATGCAAAGCAGGCAATTCAGACATCAGCCTTTCCAGTATTTCATAACCCCTGGAAATGTAAGGAAGCTTTGCATCTTTACGCTCATGTAATTGAAACCTACTGAGTATGATGAAACTTTTTTTGGTAACATTTTTAAAGCTACAACAAAAGATATACAAATGATCCTGGAAATCATGACTAAAGTTTGAGAGAGGCAGGAAGATCATCTCACTAGTTTTTTCTTTCGTTCTCCAGTTCCTCAAAATGGGATAAAAACATATATATTCAGAACATGCAGAATTTTACCATATTTAAGTATGAAGCTTTAGTTACATGAATTTAGGTAGTGACACTTTAAAGCCAATTCTTGTATTACAGCAGCTTTTCGCATGTTTAAAGGGGAATACTCCAGTAATATCTCTAGCCTTCAAGAGAATAAGTGGTTAGCTGTTGCTAACACAAATCTGTGGAGAGAATAATCTTTTACAGAAACATCTCTGCATTATTTTTAGTCCCTAGATGAAGAAAAATGAGATAACAGACCTAAAACTACAGCTAGATAAGCTAAAAGGGTCTGGCATCTTAAAACAAAGCTAAGATTGGAGCTATTTAAAATTACTAGACAGGTTGGATAGGGCAAAGTTTGGCGGAGTTTATTTTCCCAGCCTGATTTCCAGGACTAGTTTTCACAAGAAAGCAACATGAGCATATATTTCTACTCTGTACTTGCTCTGCGTCCTTTTTAGGCACATTCAGCATTGTGAGGAATGTGTGGACTCCAGGCTCGAGCAGTGCTTGCTACTCCCAGGGGACTGGAGCTAAAGCCCTGCAGCACGACTTTTGAGCAAGTTAGAGACTGGCTGAGAGTACAATCCATGCAAAGGCATTTTTTTTCATTCCCATCTCCACATAAGCCAGGAGTGATGTCTAAGGCTAGAAGTCATTATATTAACAAGATTTATCCTTGTGTGAGTCAGAACATGGAGCTTCACCTGCAGGGTTAGAAATTTAAGTGATCTTTCAAACAGATCACTGATTCTACACTGAAGATTTCCAGCAGAGTAGTAAACAATTTCTAAGTGTAATAGGACCATTGACTGGAAAAACTCAGTAGAAATTGCCTGCCTGTTCTTGATGCCTACAATAAGGCTTTAGAAAAAGATGCACAAAGAATTCATCTGTCAGGGTATATCAGCCTGCTGAAGCCGGTTTTGTTAACTGCTTGAAGAGGAAAGGCTCAATTTTTCCTTGTTTACGATGTAAGGAAATAAAGGAACTTGGTTGCTTGGTGTAACTTACTTAGCACTAGTAGCTAGGTGTGCTGAAGCCTCAGGATGCAAGCTGTGAACTTTCACATAGATATTCTGAGCTTTTTACCTGAGAGTAGGAGGCCCCAGAGCTGGTTTTGTACCAGAAGATTAGGAAGCAAAGAAGGGCATTATCCTCATCAGCAGAAGCTGCAGCCTTAGAGATGAGAGAAGAAACAGCATACTTAGGGTGAAAAGACCCAATGGAGAGCAAGAAGAACCCACACCCTAAAACTGTTGTACTGAATTGTTGTGTGAGGGGCATGAAAATCTGGTTGTAAGGGTATAATTGCCAGGGATTTCTTTGTTCAGGGTCCCTCTCTGAAGGCACTCAGCTCAAGCTGCTTTTACCATTGTACCACTCCAATAAATTACTTTCTTGGACTTTAAAGACTGAGACTCTGCGACTCTGCTATGGGTTAAGTAGGTCAGAGAAGCATAGTTAACATACAGCATTAATGAAGACAACAGTGGCTGTTCAAATATATTGGTCCTGGAAATTCTGAAACTATTCTGTTGTTTGACCAAAAAATACTTAGGATTGAGCCCAAAATTCCCACCCTAGAAGGGCTTAATTTCGGGGCATAATCCTTCTTTACAACAAGAGCTAATTTGAGAGTGGTTCCTTTCCACCTGGAATGAACCTGTACCCAGGAGCAGCTCTATTCTTAAGTCAGGGCATGACCTTACAACATAAAAGCTTTTACTTGTCAATATTTAATTCAACGTTTACTAAATGGTGGGTGGATGCTAGGCTGGCTTCACTGGAAATAACTTGGCAAAGATTTAACTAGCTTTAATCTACATGGAAGGTAATGTTGGGAATAACCCTAACATAATGATAACATTAAACTCATGGCTCATAAGATTTTTTCTAAATGATGACATACCAGACTTGCATGTGTAAATGAGACAAAATGGTTAAAACAACACTAATGGGCCAGCATAGCAAAGGGTAATTATTAACCACTTTTTCTTGCAAAGATCTGAGGAATACTCTGCTGTAGCTGATCCAAGGCACTGTTATGTAGCAATCAGTAAAAAAATATTTTTAAATATTCATAATCATTTTTCTGTTCCCCCATGTTAGATCCGTTTGCACTGATGCCTCTGGATTAGGAAATTTGATTTTTTTAAACTTAAAAGATTACAAAAAAAATGCTCAGTGCCCTGGTTTTTCTCTCAAAACTGTGGTTTTAGCAGTGCAAGAATGAGATACATTTCCATCAAGGCCATGCCACCATAAAGGACACCAAATTCCAGTTTTGAGGGTTTGACTAACTGAGAAAGTAGATGTTCTGTCTTTCGCTAACAAAGTATTTCTGTACATGCTTAATTTTCCTATGGAATTAGGTTTAAAACTGAACTGGATACCACTACTTTGCCAGATCAGGTTATTTTTATATACAACTAAAATGTAAGCATTGGTTTGGTTTATCAGTTTGAGACTGCATTTCCAAAGAGACTTATCTGCATAGAAACCAGCTACATCTTTACATGGGAATGAGCATTCACATGTATAGTTACAGACACTGTACACTTCCTTGCTATCACATTTACTTCAGCATTTTTGTTTCTAACTTTCTAAAAAATGGAAAAGTTCATCTTAAACCAGATATTAAAACTTCACAGACTGCTGCCTGAATATTCAGTTTGTGAGCTTTTAACTTCATCTTGTTTTTAAAGATTCTATTTTTTTCTGTTCTGTTTATAATTTCTGCTAAAAAAAAACCCCAACCCTTAACATCTTTCTTGTGTAATACCTGACAAAGCAATTCTTGTTTTGTTTATCCTATTTCTCAGCCATGACTGCATAAGTTGCCCTGGAGATGGTTTCTCTGTATTCTTGATCAGGTTGATACAGACCAAATTTATAAACTTGTATTTAAAACTTGGGAAAAGTTGGATCAAAGAGGCCTCCAGGGCCTCTTCAGTCTGAAAAAATAGTTCTAGAACATAGTGGGCTGCTCCTCAGAGCTCATTGACGCATATTTTTTGAACATCACATCTTCCCAAAGCTCACATTACCACGTATACCTGGTTTTATAGTGTAGCAGTGATAGTTTTGTAGTCTTGTCTTGCTTATTCCTGTCCTTTTGCTAATCAAAGGACATGCTGAGCAACAAGTCCTTTCTACAAGTGGCAGATGCTACTAAGAAGTAGTGCATCTTGGACTTAGATGCCACAACCTAATCACTTTGGATTGAAAGTTATGGAGATTTCAATTAAAATGTAGATTATTTAAATGTAAATTCAATGTATATAGGTCTGGAAGGTATTATCTGTCATTTGTATCTGAGATGAAGGTTTTGTTTGAAATTCAGCTGTCTGCTCCCTCATTCTCACTCCAGAGAATTAAAACAGTATCTCAGTTTTCCTTGTAACCACCGTGTTACAGAAAACTAGAGTACAAGACTTAATTTTCTTCCCCTATTAATTATAAGATATTGGGTACCAAGTAGAAAGACACTTTTAGATAAAATATAATAGGAGATCTGAGAGAGAAATTCTTTCCTATTCCTTAGAAATGAGGTTTTCATTGATTAGCATCTTGTAACCGAAAGGTGCCTGTTTAGCTGAGGTAAATTTGATGGTAATATCTTTTGAGAAGTTCACTGAAATTTATTTAACAGGGTCAAAAGTAATACAGAGGGGCTTCCAGAACAATCATAACCTGAAATTCAAACCAAGCCACATGTGTTCAATAATGCCACCTTCCCTAAAAGAGCAAAGTTTCTTCAAATCCTGGCCAGAATTCACAGTTTCAGCCAACTCACATCTGTGCAGCTGCCTTTCTACCTAACACATCTTAGATAGTTTAGCTTTTACAAGTTTATACATAATCCAACTAAATTAGCCATCAAGGTCCTCTAGGAAATGCTGATGAGGTTAATTTGACATATACTGGATTTTCAAAGAAAGCAATATCCATGCTAGCAGGGAAAAGACAAAACAGCACCTTTTTCGTACTCAAGAGTGTTCTTATCTCTGTTTAGCTTTGGGATATAAGGAGTTGATAGCAAAAGCAAAGTCAGAACTGATACACCCTTGTCATGACCCGTGTTTTGTTTAGTATTTAAACTAACACTGATATGGAGTTCCTCTCTATGGCACAAAGCCACAAGAGCAGACAAGGTAAATCTTTTTAAGAGCTATTGTGGGTTTTCCTGCTGTACAGTGTGTCTTGTCCCAGCCTTTCAAACTCTTGCAAAGAGGTGACTCCTGGCAAGTCAATGACAACATCCTTGATATCTTCCAGGCTTGCTTATATTCCTTTTAAATGAGTAGATCAATTGCTCAGTTGCCTTATTCCTCTGCATCCCATCTCCCTTCTGATGGAGCTAACAGAAAGATGTTAACTTTCATAATTGTGAAAATTTCTACATTCCAACAGAATAATGGGGTTTGGTTTAGAGAAAAAAGCATGCAGATGTATTAGGTTCATGGCGATATCTAAATACCGCACAGTCACAACGTATCACTGTTACAAGCCATTTACAGCACACGGAATGCTGTGGGTGTTCCTCCACCTGGTCACTAATAATGGTGTAAAAGTATATGAATGTGAGTCCTAGCCTTAGGCACTTGCATTTCAAATGTCTATTGGTTCAAATGTGGGAAGCAAAACTTTTTCACATTTTGTGCTGACTGAAACAAAGACCTTCTGTATAGTACTGCAGCCATACAAGGCCGTTTGTTTTCTATTGGGTAGGAAAGATTTATTGCATGAATTCCAGCGGAAGCGTCATGCTATCTTTGTTTTTACTGTTAATTATTTATTCCTTCTGAAAAAGTATAAAAGAGTTAAAGCTGGCTTTGAACTTCATTCAGTGATATAACTGTCCCTGTTTCAGAGAAGACTGCTGCTGTAGCAACCTTGAAGAGAGCTGTTCTGAACTGCCCTGAACTTCAGGAATAACTGGGAGTGAAGAACACTTTGGATAAGTGGTGAGTAACAACTTGAAGCTGTACTTGATACTTTGGAGCAGCTTCTAAAATCTGGCAATGTTCTCAATGATTTGACTCACGGAGGGTGGAATAAATTTATCTTGGTATAAACAAATTCTGTGAACTTGTAAACAAATAATTTCCTGTGCTTCTCAGGTACTCAGCTTCTATATCAGCACTCATTAACTCTGAAATCTCTTTCTTCCTCTCCTGGTTAATAGATTTCTATGGAAAAGAGCTTAATTTTTTTCTCTCAATTTGTACTAAAACCCCAAAACCAGCAAGGCACTTCATTTTTAAATAGAAATTAAATATTTTCCCTCCTCAGTATGAGAGATCAGATTGTGACTTTCATGGAATATTGAAATCCAGATACAGTATTTCTTCATCTTGTAAAGATACTTTAGAACTGATATTACAGATATAGGACAAAAGAGGCATACACATTTTTTAACACTATGTCAGCTGTTGAGTTAAGAGAACAGGTATTTCTGGAAGCTGGTGTGTCTACAGTATTTGAAATTAATTAACTCTTGCCAAATAAGTCAGTACCATAGGAAAGTTCTGTGACAAAGACATGACACACCTGACTCTAAAAATAGTATTTTAATATTGGGACTGTTTGACATTTTCCATAAACAGTAGAAGAAGCATTGTCTTGTATGGTCTCTCTTAACAAAACTACTTGAGAAGAAAATAATGCTTTCAATTCTTAATGGAGTTCCATTATTTTAGACAGATAACTATGTCACTTAGCAGGATCTAATACATGCATTGGTCCTGATTTGGGGGACACAGAAATTTGAAACATGTTCTTCACATTGGATTCTCTAACTAATCACTCATGAAATTAATCAGTGGTGGATTTCTTTCGTGTGAGTGTGTATGTGTGATTTACAGCACCAGGCAGAGGAGCAAATTCATTGAAGTACGCGCCATGTACCAGTGACAGAAGCATCTAACTTTAAGCAGTGGGAAGTCCTCAGTTTAAGTCTGTTACATTGCATCTTATTAGATGTTAGTCTACTGTGGTCTAACAGGACTTACTCTGTCTGGGTTATTTTTTCAAGAGCTATGTGATTCCCACTCTACTGCTGCGTTGTTTCTCTTAATGTCTATTTTTCCCATTTTTTTAAAGAAACCAAACTATGCAATGCTACATGTGAGAAAGGTTTGCTCTGATAAGGCCAAAGTCTTTTCCATCTCTGAGAGGGATGCTTCTGGTTTATAAGTGAATTTTGTAATCTGGAGTTTGCTCTTTTGATTTCCACATTTTCTCTGTCCATACTGCAGTTTTGACACGGACATAATAGAATGAGAAAGTTGTGGCTGTTCAGCCTGGAGAAGAGAAGGCTGCGTGGAGACCTCATAGCAGCCTTCCAGTATCTGAAGGGGGACTATAGGGATGCTGGGGAGGGACTCTTCATTAGGGACTGTAGTGATAGGACAAGGGGTTCAAACTTAAACAGGGGAAGTTTAGATTGGATATAATGAAGATGTTTTTACTGTAAGGGTGGTGAGGCACTGGAATGGCTTGCTCAGGGAAGATGTCAGTGCTCCATTGCTGGCGGTGTTCAAGGCCAGGTTGTAATAGCCTTGGGTGGCATGGTTTAGTGTGAGGTGTCCCTGCGCATGACAGGGTGGTTGGAACTAGATGATCTTAAGGTCCTTTCCAACTCTAACTATTCTACAAGCCTTTCCTGAGTCGTGGGCCACCTTCTGACTAACTGTACAAGCTAGGGATCAGGCAGATCAAATATTCCATGATAAAGAATGAATTATTAATGAATTTTTCTGGATCCATGACTTAAGCAACTTACCTGGTACTAGCAATATGAACTTCAGGAGGAAGAAATACACTTTCCTGCCCTACCTGTTGAAATTTTTTAGGAATGGCCACCAGCAGCAGCCCTGCAAATCTGAGAATTTCATACCTGTAAATGGGATGTCACTTCTTTAGATTTTGTCAAACTGCAATCCAAAGATCAGGTTTCTGCTTGCTGTCATCATGTCCCTCTTCCCTATACATAAGTCAATATGACTGCAAAAATAACACTGATGAATCTGTGTAGAATTTCAGTGATTTCTACTCACTCCCTGGTCCAGATTTCTTATTTTTGCATCCTTATTTTGGATGTCTGTCCTGTACATGGTAACATTCTTTTTTTCTACAGTCAAGTTGATATGTTCAAAGAGCCATGAAATGAGGATTACCCGAAATATAGGAGGGATAATTCAGTCTGAACACTTCCACAGATGGTGTACTGCTAGCAATTAAACTTCTCAGACAAAACAGGCATACCTTCAAAGTGTTTTATAAAGATGGCTCAAAGTCCAAGACAAAGATTCAGCCACTTAAAAAAATAATGAAGTGAGGGGAGGCAGACACCAGTTATCTTTGCTAGTGGCTTAGCTGCGAAGTTGAATTATGTCTCTTTAAATGACAGCAGATTGTTTCTGTTTGAGCCTGTGCTGTGTCAGTGCTATCCCTCATACATTCTTTGTCTTAAATTACAGTCTGATAATGTTTTGTTCATGCTCTGTCTTCATTAGTTTAATTTTCTACATTTTCTATATATGAAATACAGTATAGTAGTGAGCAAGTCTGAAATTTTTGGTGTGCTTGTCAAAGGCGGTATGGGACGAGTGAACTGATTGATGATGAGGTTAGCATCTCTCCTATAAAGTGAAATACCTTTGCCTTGGAAGCTCTTTTTAAATAGTAGCTTAGCAGGAATTGACTAAAGCCTTTTGCAGCAGAGAGCAAGGAGTTTTGCAAGATTTTAGTATTGACTGCACTGAGAGGTACAGAGGGAAGAAAGTAATTTTTCTAGCTTTAGCCCTTACAGGATGCTGCCACATCTCGAGCTTCTCTTGCTGAAAAGCCCAGCCTAATTTCTTGGAACTGCCTGATACAATGGCCCAAACACTGCCAGTGGCATACTTCTATCAGACAGGATTTCTTCTTAGAAAACCTTTGTGATGGCCTCAATACAATTTCCACAGTTTCACTGAATTGACTGTTACAGCCCATGTATCATATTTTAATATCTTCTAGACTCTTGTCTACAAGACAACTTGCATTCAAGACTGCATCTGTCATTACATAAGGACCAAGTAAGCAAAGATCTTAAAATGTGCAGTCATCTCAAGATGTTGAGATAGAAGGACCCAGTAATCCATATTCCAAAAGAAATGAACAGATAGACAGCCCAAGGTCATACAGTGAAGCACAGTGTAAATAACACATAATACATTCTCTCTGAAATCCTAGAAATCAGTCTACTTTATAAATAAATGGTGATTAGAACATCCTTTAGCATTATAAAAGCACATACAGTGTTGTTCTGGCAAGAGTTTTCTTGATAGAGCAGTAAACAAATGGATCCCTCCTTTGCAAATATCCTCAGGTGATGCCTCAGTTAATATGACGTCTAATAATCATTAGAATTACACCACCAATTAATCCAAATGTCCTGGCTGCAACCCATAGCAATGTAGTTCCACCTGATTATCTGAACTTCTTTTGTAGTTGCAGCTGATCTGATGCTTCAATTCGAATAGAGACAGTATGTCCACTGAAGGACTTAATACCATTGCTTTTTTACCTTCATGCTTTAGTTGTACTAGCAACTACTGTACATGTGCTGCCCTCTGAGTAGGCTGCTTCAGCACCATAAGCATGTATGTTTTAGTTGCTTTTAATCACATTCAGCTGTGGGCTGTTACACCTTCCTGAACAAGGGAGTATATAGACTTCTCACAGGCTTTTTCAAATCCTTCCTGGTTCAGATTTATCATTTTATTAAATCCCCTGCCTGCCTCAGCTGAGCAATATCACAACTTTCCCTCTTTCTTTCCTCAGTTATTCCCTAACAAGGTAATAGAATGGAGAACAAACAGCAAAGCAATGGTGACACGAAAGAAAATAAAGTGGTGAAGAAAAAACTGGTGAGTGGATTCCCAAATCTTTCAACACATTTATTTGCTATCTGTGGAGTGGAGGCAGAAAGTAACTATTTGGAACCTATATAAACACTTGCAAGTACAGGCCAGTGTCCTAAACGCAGGAATGCTGCTGTTCCCTTTCTGCTTTTGGTACCTGGACTGCTGATGGGCTTACTGTGAGATAGCACCACAGGACTCTCAGTTCTTCCTGTGTTATTCTTTATACACATCTGGTTTTGAACTAGCCAGGTTTAGGGTTCAAAAGGGTTTAGGCAAATCATTCTGGAATTCCTTGACTTTAGGATAAGTTAAAACCTCTAGTTTTGGGGAGGGACTGTGTCACTGAAGACAGTGGTAATATTTTGGAAGACAGTTTCTGTGCCTTCAGAAGGAAAACTTGGGAGGATGTATTCTGTGGAAAAAAAGCCTTGATTTAGTCTTTGACACTTTTCTTATACAAGAACCTGTAGAGCTGTGTATTTTTTTTCCCTCTTTCTCCTTCTGTTCTGACATGTTAGAGAAGAGCAAAATAATGCTTCTTTCCATGGGAACATGGAGATCTGAGCAAGCGGAAGCTGACAGAAAGCAAATTTGAGCGGTACAAAGAGTAGCACGTGTTTAGCTTCTAGAACTTACAGCAATTTGTAAAAGGTCAAAACATGAGTGCATTAAGGTGAGAAATTATGTACATATTAATCACAGCAGCCATATTATTTGTATTTGAATATGAACTAAATTGCCTGCTCTGAGCTATATGAAATGAAACTTAAATAAAACAGAAGTATCTGATTCACCTCAGAACACTCTGGATTTTACAGTCTTGATTATCCTAACTTGACTCTTTTACTGCTTATGACCGTTCAAAGACATTACAAATTATGTCCAGATCATCTATGTATGCTGATGTTTCTTAATATATATGACAATTTTACATGTTAATGAATAGCAACTGGCTTTCTATTTAAACACCACTCAGTTTGATCTTTGCCAATGACTTTTCAAAGTTGCTGCACCATAAACTGCTTTCAAGCCTGCAATGCTTTATGACATTATATTCACTGTGTCTTTGAAAGCTCTGAGCTATTTGTGAGAGGTATGTAGCATGTCAGAAGTGGAAACAGCACAGATTTACACCAATATTAACAGCAGCCATCTGGGAATAGTTCCCAGATGCACTTAATACTCATTCCTTGCCAACTAGGAGGTGTAGTTCAAATCTTAGCAGGTCAAAATCCTTGTTTGCAAACAGGCACCTTCAAAACCAATAGCTGAGAGGTTTTACCTTCCCCAGGTAGCATGCCTAATCTCCACCTGTTGCACAGCAGTAGTGCGACGCCCCGGATTCAAACTTCCTAAGGCTGTGGAAACATCTCTGCAGCTTGTGCATAACTTCTTAATTAGCTGCAAGTCTTGTGATACCTTCACTTTGAAGCCCCAGCAACACGAGAAAACATCTGCTTACATCAGCGCAGCCCCGGTTTCCAGGCGGCACTGCTCCCCGTCACCGCAAGCCGGGATCCCCAGCCCTTGGGCCCCTCTGGGGGGCTGTTAGTGACCACCTAGCCCTGCCATTTCCCTGCCCAACCCGTGCTGCTGTGTAAATACCTATTGAGGGAAAGGGCCTGCCCGGAAACCGCACGCACGGCACTGGAGACGCACATTTGCTTAAGTTATGTGCGAGCCCGCAGATAAATCAGCCCGCGCTTCTCCATCCCCTCTCCCCGCCAGCAGCCCCGGCTATGTCCGGCTCCCCT